>VWPU01010352.1:32165-330564 GCA_013398955.1 Callaeas wilsoni
TTCCTTCCTTCCTTCCTTCCTTCCTTCTCTCCTTCTCTTTCCCCTTCCCTCTGCTAACTGCTTTTACTTTTATTCTCTTTTTAGAAGAACTTTGCCAATAAATCTGAAAGGAACAGGGTGTTGGAAGTAAAATTAAACCAATCTAGCAGAGAGTCATAACAGGAATCAGTGGATGGGAGCTAAAGCCAGATGAATTCAAATGAGAAATAAAGCACAGTGAGTGTGATTAGCCATTGGAACAAACTATGAAGGGTACCAGATTTACACCTGTTGTTTCCTTTGTGGAAAATGTGCTTTGAAAGGTGACTTAAACTGGTAGCTCCTGGATTCAATCGTGAGCTACTTGGCTGAAATACAACTATAATACATAAGAAGTCAGATGAAGGCCATTTACCCTTAAAATATGCAAAGAAGTGTTAACAGCTCTTCTGTTGATCTCCCTTCTCTATTCATTCTTTTCTCTGGGTTGCTGAAATTTTGCTTTGACTACCCAATGGGCACCAGAAAGAATGATGCCAGCACACAAAGTCAGATGGAATAAGCTCCCAGCTCTGTGTTTACAGCCAAGACCCAAATAATTCAAGTTCATTTCTCCACTGGGCTCTCTCTATTCCTTTGTGTACAGAAACTCAAGCCACCAAAGAAGACAGGCAGACACGTTCATCATATGAAATTTTACTCTGTGCCATTTTGCAAGTCATAAAATCATTATTAGATGAATGAAAACCTACTGCTATTGAAAACTGGAGGAGAAACTGGCTGCATTACAGCAATTTAATTAATGAACAGAAATAAATAAATGTGTTCTGTTTGCATCATGCTAAGATAGCATTATCCTGCTTTCTTGTTCTGTTCTGCAAGAGGTAGTGGCAGAAATATTAAATCTCATTAAATCTAGTGAGTACAGATAGGGAGGAAAGAGGATAAAGGTTATTTTGCTGTATTTCGGGCACTTTTTCAAGAATGATTATGACAATTCCAGTGTGAAGAGGTGGATGATGATTTTCCCTTTTACAAGCAGCAGCAGCAGCAGCAGCAGGAGCAGCTCAGTCCAGACCATGCAAGGAGTACCAGCCATCCCCCAGGCTGCATGTGCAACAGTGGCTCAAAACCGTGTTCCCACGTGCAGTAGGAGACACAGTCTGGAAAGTGGGGGACAACATTTCAAGACCTCAGGAGGGAAGGCAGAAATAAACTGTAGGTGGGGACGATGCAAATCACTTGAAATCCCAGACTGTGTAAAGAAGGGATGTGTGCCAGTGCTTGGGATGTGCACGGTCCAAGTTCCGCCTTAGCGGCTGTGTGTCATTGATCCATTCACCCCATCTTCTGCCTTGCCACATCAACCTTGCCATACTGTTCCGTGCCTCACTGCTACAAGTNCCCACATCAACCTTGCCATACTTATATGCACATACTTGCATAGTTCCGTGCCTCACTGCTACAAGTCACTTGCCTGTTCTTCCCAGTTAAACTACCATGTGGTTTGATAATTCACTGATGGTTATCAGAAGATAACCTTAAAAACCACTGAGGTACTGACCAAATTTGAAAAGCCTTGCAGAACACAGAAAGGATCTAATGAAGAGATGTAACAAAAGTGAAGGCTGGTTTAGTGGTAAATGCAGATAAGGAAATTGTAGGTTACTTTAGCTGTTATTAACTGATAGATGCTTGACTGATACCAACCCCTGAGCTATCCAATTCCTGCTCACCCACTGAAGAGTCTGATTTCTTTTTGTAGGTCTGCATCTTCTGCCATGCCCACTCTCTTGTGGCTACAGTGGCCCTGTTATTAACTGTCTTGGACCTGACTTTTGTCTCATCAGCAGGAGCTGCTGAAATATCACTGACAGGTGCCATGAGCTGTGAGCATGATCCCAGCCATCACAAGGATATTCTACTGAAGAGATTTTTAGCAATGACGGTGCACATAGTAGAAGCCCTGATTATGTCTTGGACATACGTATATCACTACAGAGCGGTTTTATTAAGACTGCAGTGCAGCAGCTGCTGTGGCAGGAAAGGAACTGATGATTAAGTGAGTCTCATCACTATCTCAAAAGCTGTGATGAAGGGGTCACCCACATGATCACAGACCAAGGTGACAGCAGGAGAAACAATCGAAAACAAAGAGTGTAAATCATACCATGGAAAAAATTGCTTCCATTGCTAATTAGTAATTTACCACCACACTGGCAAGGCGTAACTTCCCAGGCTGTACCTGCAGGTTCCGTGTCACCTTCCAACAGCAACAGCGAAGCAACGAGTGGAAGCACCAAGGCTGGAAAGGGGAGTTCCAACTGTAGATGGAAGCAAGAGCTGACTTCTGCCAGCAGAGAGACAAATCAATGTGACTACATTTGAACCTGAACCTCTGAGAAATGTCTGCCAAACAACCTGGCTGAAGAGCACCATAACAACTGTGTGCAGGAAGCGTGACCACCAGTAGATGCTTTATTCCATTTGGAAGGTAGCAACGGTAAGAAGCTACGTATTACTCACCTTCCATCCAAAAATGTTGTTAGATAGCTGAGGTTTTAACAGGGAATACATACTAGAAAACAGGCTGGAAGTAATACTGGTATGGCAGCACAGAGCTCAGAGGGTATACCTGAGATGCTGCAGAAACTTTGATGTTTTAGGCAAACAGATCAAAAATACCTTCCATCTTTTCTTTGGGAGAATGGCATCCTCCTCCACACCACACACCTAATGGATTAAATGCTATTGTCTCATCTGCTGTCCACGGAAAAGCACAGGGAATGAGGCTGAGCAGCCTTCCTCTTTGTGTCTAAGGCTACCTCAAGCACAGCACGTACAAAACAGCTCCTATTCTATGCTGCGCTGTGCCAGACAACAAGGTCTCGTTGACATTGCTGCCTGGCATATCAGGGGGTGGCATCCCCATCACCTCTGCAGTGGTACAGTGAGTCCTTATAAATCAGTTCAGAATGAAGTCTTTTCACACTTCATTACCACAGCACTTCCCTAGTATATATGGTTTGCTTCCTGTTGGGTTTTTTTAAATGAAAATAATTGTTTTTCCATGTACTCCAAACAGCCACCTGAAAAGTGCACTGGTTTTCAGCTGCAGAAAAAGTTTTCCTCTACCCCGTTTTCTTCTTAACTATAGTCTGAAAAATACATTTCTTCTCTGATTTGCAGAAGTCAATTGTTCCCTTTGGGATATTAGCACATCCACAGCTGCCTATAAAATATTTTTTTTCTCATTTCCTCTGCAAAAGGTATTTTCCCCATTGGAGCTCCTAGATACTGGTTCTAGGAATTAGGTAGATGCTGTCATTCCAAACTCCATTGTTTCTGGCCCAATCATAACCCCATTTTTACTCCCTCTCCCCCAGCAGTGCAGATCAGCAGGAAGTGACACAAGAAAGCTCTTTCACTGGGCTGCAAATATGCCAAAGGAACCATTTTCACAAGATTTCAGGCTATGAGGGTGGAAGCTTTTTGTAACTTGGTAATGACAGTCTCCAGGAGCGGAGAAGCTCAGCATCAGTGTGAAGAAAAGGATATTCTCTACTCCAGCAGCCGGATAGGCAGATCCCGTGGTTTTCTCTGGCTTCTGACTCCTACGCTAATTAACAGAAACTGGCACCCCACAGGATCTCCATAAATCCTGTCCTGAATGGATTATCCATGGCACAGATATTTTCAAATTAAGGCTTCAGACTGGGAGGGAAGACAGTCATATAACAAAGTATATAAACAGTAACTATTTCCAAAGTGATGGGTGGATCTAATATTTTTAACAACATAGCACCACTTTCTAACAATGCAAATAATGAAATAAGCTGTCGAAGAATGGAGTAGATCCTACATTGTCTGATGTCTCCAAATAAAGTCAAGATGTAAATCTGGAAGCTCTACCTTAGTCCAGCACAGGTTACCCGTACCTTTACAGACAATGCCATGTCCTGTACTTTGCAGGAGGTCAAGCTAGATGGTCAAAATCATCTTTCATAGATTTGAAATCTCTTTGTCTCTGAGTTTAAGAAGTTACTCATTTTTTTAACTCTTTTCAATATTTAATTCCAGTTAGCTTCCATCAAAGGAACATAAAGGCACTCTGAGGGAAAATGAGAGGGAAGGGAAATTAAAGAGTTTTTATCAGGGTATTCTTGCTTTTCTGTTGTGTGAGTGCTTCTAGCAGGAATCTCAGCAGTTATTCACAGACACATAGAACAGACTGTACATTCTGTCTGCTGCCTTCCATAAGCAATGTAATTTTAAAAGAGTAAAAAGAAAGGAATATTTTAAAAATGCATTCTCTCCCTATTACACATTTCTGCCCAAAGCTTGTACTGACTTGCTGGGATACGTGCTGAATGTTACAGGACAGCTGTGTGCATCAGAGAGAGCCTTATTCACATCAATAGCAACCCTCCCATTGAGTTTAGTAGGACGGGAGCTTGCCTACCCATCCCTCAGCAAAGCCTGATTTTCACCTCCTCTCCTTGCCCCTGGCCCCATGAAGAAGAGAGAGAAAAGCAAATAAGGACTCATTAAAAAAAAAAAAGTTCTCACATCTAATGTTTCAAAAAACATCAGTAGGTAAAGTTAGAATATATGCCTTGTTCAGGGATGGAAAATTGTTGCTCCAGAGATTAAAGTGAAAAAGACACAACTTCTTTAAAGGCACATGCATTAAATTCCCATCTCACTCAAGCACAGTGACACTATTACACAAATCATCAAATGCTTGGAAAACAACAATGCCACTGGTAAGGATAAAATTTAATTTGTAGGTGATCAAAAGTTTACATACACTTAATTCTACAATTATGTCTCTAAGGCAATGGACATGCCAAAAAAATCTCACAAGGGCTAAGTCCTTAATGAATCAAACTGAATTACTCTAGGAATTAATTTGGCAGAGATAACATTATCCACACTGGGATTTTTAAAAAGACCTGTCAAAAATTACAATGCTGAGATGTTACTTAAGAACCCTAAAAAAAGCCTGAAAATTCAAAAACATGAGTTGATTCCCAGCCAGGATTTCAGCATTTAATTAAAAAGAATAGTAATTTAAAGACACTGTCCGCTGCATGACAGATACTTAAAGTTATGCAACTTAAAGAACTAGAACTTTAAAGGAAGAAAATGTCAACAGAAAAATTTTGCCCTAAAACCTTGCTAGGAAGCATATATCTTATGCATTTTATAACTTTTTTTTTTGTTTATATTCATTTCATCTTCAATAATTGCTTGCAATTAAGGTTTCTGGCCATTAGGGGCTCTTACAATCCTATTGAAAAAGAAACTAGGAATTTGTCCCTTTGAACTTTACAGTAAAGAAGGGGGAGTAGATCTCAGTACCAAGCAGCAGAAAAAGTGAAAGAGCTGAAAGGTGACAGAGCTATTTTCCACCTGTTTCTTCAACATTCACCAGGTTCTGCACACTTACCTGAGACTCCTTTCAGCAAGTTTTAAATCATTTCATCCAATAGTCACAGAATCACAGAATCAAGGAGGCTGGAAAAGGCCTTTGAGATCAAGTCCAACCTGTTACCCAACACCACCTTGTCCACCAGACCATGGCACTGAGTGCCACATCCAGTCTTTCCTTAAACATCTCCGGGTACGGTGCCTCCACCGCCTCCCTGGGCAGCCCGTTCCAATGCCCAATCACCCTTTCTGTGAAGAAGCTCTTCTGCCCAAGTTGTACTCAGATGTTTCCCAGACACTAACATTTATCCACACCAGGCATCCTCATGGTCTATGTTTATCCTTCCCTCTGCTCAAAGGGCCTCCACATTACTCACTGACCACCTTCTGTGCTGTTGCACAGTTACTCCTCACCTCCACTGGCTGCAATGGCCAGTGTTTCCAACTCAGAGTACATGTGAGTGTGAATATATGTGTTCATTTGGTAAACAGCGTAGTTCACTCCAGGCAAAGCACAAAACTTGGCATGTCTGCTACAAGCAGATCCAACGCTACGCTGTGCTGACTATACAATTAGGCATATGGCTGCTCCTGAGATTAAAAGAAGCACTCCTGCTCCTTGCAGGACTTCATGGCTGTGACTTAAATCTGGCAGCCTGCTACAGCTCATTCTTTGCTTGCTTAACCTGTTTTTATCTTTGATTTTTCCTTTTACTCATTGTTTCAAAAGTAGACTTCTGAACAGTTCTACCCCAAACTGTTCAAGCACAAATATTTATTTCCTATGGATACAACAAAGCAGACAACCCAAGAGTTAGATCTGAGTGGTGTGTATCAGGAACTTCCTTCCTATCTCTCAGGACACCAAGGGTGCCAAAATGAGTTTCCTGCTTTTGCCAAGGTTCTTTTTCCATCCAAATAGAGAACAAGCCTAAAATTTCTCAACATCTGTGGACAGGTGCATTCAGCATGACATCAGTGAAAGCCATGTGCTCTTTAATTAGATTTCCTAACTAAGTTGCTATGTCAAAAGTGTATTTACAGAATTTGAAGACCAGAGCAGACCATACAGAACCATGCCACCAACAAACTTAAAATAGTAGAGATCTCTTGATAGGCACCTGGCCAGTTTACACCAACTAAAAATGCGTTCCGCAGCTTGAACTCTGAACACTTCAATAATCTCTTCAAACAGCAATGAGTTATCAGCAATGCTGCAGTTGGAAGCAGAAATGCCAGTGGATTATACGAGTAACAGGACAATCTGGCCCATACGTGTGACACTGTGCCTTCTGCCTCCTAACCTCAGATAGCCAAGAGAGTTGTATCTATTGTGCTGTATTCACATGCTCACTGGAAGATCGGAGACTCTTGTGTGCATCCTTAACATCAGTCTTCCTGATGCAATAGTAGTAGCAGTGTTACCAAAAGAGATCATCACTGCTCCACTCGGCTGGTGATTGTCGTGCAGAAGGAAAGAGTTGAGTGACTGTTCACTGCAGCTTGAGCTCCCATGCTTCACTATTCAGCTGACCATTTCTTAGGCAGGCAGCATTTAACTCTGTCCCTCTGGAAACCGAAGACATAAGGGTAATTCAGTCGTGGAGTACACAGGCTTGGTTTAACACCAACAGCAGAGCGGAGACAGTCAAGCACCCTCAAGTCTCCACAGCAACAGACCACACTCAGTGTATGTGATTTGCAAATTATTTTTCAGGTGAGTTATATTTTTGTCAGTACAATTTAAGAGCACACATTTGCATATGCATTGTGTACTGGTCAATGAGCTGATAACACAATTACATGACCAAACGACTTCAAGAGAAGAATAAAGCTGTTCTGTGTGAGCATCTAAGCCTCCTCTACCAGTGACAGGGTTTCCAAAATACCCTTCATGAATTAGATAGATGAGAGAACCTTTCTATTTTAAATGCCTGCTTAAAAAAAAAGAAAAAAAAAAAGAAAAAGAAAAAGAACAAAAAAAGGAAGAAGAAAAAGAAAAAGAAAAAGAAGAAGAAAAAGAAAAAGAAAAAGAAGAAGAAAAAGAAAAAGAAAAAGAAGAAGAAAAAGAAAAAGAAAAAGAAAAAGAAAAAAGAATTAAAAAAAAAAATTAATGTTTTGAGCATGTGTTCATCCTCTCCTTGCTAAAGCCACCAGGCATGGGGCTCATTTCTACTAATAGCTGTTAGAACCTATTTTGCCCCAAAGAGCCCATGATGTGTAGCTTATGATCACAAAATCAAGTCTTCTCATATGGGGTTTTCTCTGAACAACTGTTGATTTTTCTGAGAGAAAAAAATTCCATGAAAAGTGTGCTAAAAATCAATCTGCAGATGCATTTTAATGAGGGAATGTTGAGACAATCACACCAGTGTTGTATCTCATTGGCTTAGGCCAGGAGTGAGCAACATGTGGCTCTTGAGCCATATGCACCTCTTGAGCTGTTCAAGTGAGGTTTCCATGCCAGGGCTAAATCGCATCTCGGGAAGAGGAGCAATGGGCCGTGCTGGCACAGGGACCGTGGGTGTAATCAGCCTCTCCTGCTAACAGCAAGCACCAAGCCAGAAGGGGCTAATGAAGCTGATATCTCTGGGTGACCTTGAAAGACTATATGCATAGCCCCACCAATTCCCAAAATAGGATCCGTGATGAGCCATTGTCATCTCCCGTCTGTGAATTGCTCTTCAATCATCTCTCCCATTGATTCACCATGTGTCCTATGGTTTACAGCCACATGAAAGCACACAGGATTAGCCACCCCTCTGCTACCCTGCAACTAGTATTTGATATTTTAAGTGGAGAAGAGGTTTTAAAAATCCATCTGTAACAAAGATAGATAATTATGTAAAATGCAAAAGCAAGAAAATCCTCTTTTGCTTCCCACTGCCAGAGTTTTAGAGCATGATGTTTGATTATCTTATATAATTGTTAACTGGAATGGAGTTATGATTGCTTGCTAAATGCTTTTAATTTTAATTTCAAAAAGAATTTAAATTTTTATGCCATCTGAAACTGTATTTTTAAATTATCCTGGATGTTCCTTAGATCAAAAGATTTTTAGCAGTGAAAGGGGAAGAATGGTACACAAGGACTTAGGCAAATTATGACATTTATCATTACAAGTGATATTACTGAAGAACTATATTCACCCATGAGTTATTTTCTCTTTTCTTTCATTAAAACCAAGCTCATCAGAGACAGAGTACAGTGCATACATAGACCCAGATGATGGTGAATTCCAGGAAAATAGGTGGAAGGCAAGAAGTAATGTACAAAAGTTTTCATAACTCTTCATTTCAATGCAAAAGACAGTCAAACTTCAGCAACTAAAACCAGATGAAAAATATCTCAGTGCTGCAACTCTTAAGAAAATGTCCATTCTTTGGAATCAGGCTTTTTTTTCATTTTTTGCTTTTAATTTCAAAACAAAAAGTGTGTTTTCCAATAATATTATTTGGAATATATTTTGACAGCGTTGAAATGCAATATTTTGGCTTTCAGGTTTCAAATAGAATTATTTTTCTGTTCTTAACACGTATTTTATGGGGTTTTCATCCACAGGGTAGTTGAGCATTGGAACAGGCTGCCCAGGGAAGTGTTCACAGCACCAAACTGATGTGAGTTCAGAAAGAGTTTGGGCAATTCTCTCAGGCACAGGGTGGGATCCTTGGGGTGACCTGAACAAGGCCAGGTGTTAGACTCCATGATCCTGATGGGTCCCTTCCAACTCACCATATTCTATGATTCTATGATTTATTTTGAAATAATGCAGAAACTTCTGCAAAAATAGAAGAACATAGTCTCCTTGATGGGGAAAGAATGGCTTGACTGACCTGAAAAGTTGTTTCTTTCCCCAAAATGTCACTTTATGACAGACTTTGTGATTGTTGTCCTCAAAGTCTTTTTCTAAAAAAAGAATGTTTCCATTAGTACAGGAATTCCACATTTCCAGGATGTCTAGAATCTGGTTAATGATTCCCTGCTACTACTGTTAGGAACACTAACCTTTAAATATTTCCTTTACTCCTTGGATCTCATACAGTCTCTACCTGTTTGCATACAGGTGGGGTTGCCCCAAAGTATCTTCAACTAGACCCATCCAGGGTCCTTTCTTGGGCACTGATCCTGCACAGCCCTGCAGTAAGGGACAATGATTTCAGTACTTCCAAACTGCTTGATATTTTAATCCATGCAATAATTTTAAAGCCCCAGCCATCACCAAGAAAGTAACTGAGCAGAATCTGTCTTTAAAATGGCTCTGTTAAAATCTGCAATATATTCCATATGATAACGAAATTCAAAAGAACAAAAATCCAAATGCAAGCATCAAAAAAAACCTGCACAACATCAGGGACATATTTTCCAGAAAGTGTGCTTGTAATTTGTCTTTCCTGCAGCAGGGAGTTGCCATTGCCATGCTGTGGTCTCAGGTGTTCATGTGATTCTGTGCAGGCAGTTACTTTTTGTGCTGTTGATCAAAATGCTTCCATTGTGATGGCCCTATTTTATCTTCTCAAAGGAACTTTTCACCTGCAGGATTTGGTGAGGCCTCGATCCTGTGATATAGGAGTGTACAGTCGAGTTGTTGGGGCCACACAGACCCCCTACCAATTTTCTGCTCTTGAATAAAGTTGTGTTACACTTGGTGTAACCTTTCATGAGATGACATGTACACATCACACTCTGTCCAGATGCTCTCAGCAATCAAATCAAAGCTCTGTCATTGGTTCTTCCATGTTTAAATTGGAAGAATAACTCAGAAAATATTATCATGAAGGGCAAAAGGCACCAAGAATAGGGTATCAATATTTTTTTTTTCTAAAAAACCATCACATACCTAAAAAAAATGGTTTGAAGCCCTGCTGGACCCAACAAAGATGAAATTTGTTCAGAATTTCACCCAGGGAAAAATAATATGCACTTACATTGAAAGAAGTACCAGGACTGTTGTTTCTGATGCCCTTTATCCAGCACTGCAATTTGTAAGTGAATCAGCCTAAAATTTGGGAGGCCATTGGAAATTTTTGGCTATATTATTACTCTAGCAATATAATATACTGTATCACTAGATAGCCTGGCTAGACCAACCTGGCCCAGGTCTCATTGATTTTAATAACTCTGTGCCATTTTACATTAGCTGAGCAACTGAGCCAGAGGCTATGATTTTTCTTTCTTCTTAAAAACAACAGAAACTGGTTATATCCTAGTCTTCACACGGAAAAGCTAAGCTAAGGTCTGTTAAGCATATTTGCTACAGAACAACAACCAAAGACCATGTGAGAAAAAACCCATGACTGTTCCTGACACATTTAGTAATGACATATTTTATCATAACAGACATAGTATCCTTTAAACATTGAAAGGCTATGATAATATTTATATTATGCTCAAGGTGTAGCAAGGGGCAATAAAACCATTATTAAAATGCAACAAAAAACATAATTAAAAAGCACTCTTTATAAAATTCAAACAAATAAAATTGGTCACCAAAAGGGAGAAGAGAAAACAACAGATCAGGTAAGGTTGGAACAGGGGATAATTATGAAGTGTCTCAGAGATCGGTATATTCAAGGGAAAGAAAAAGCAAAGCAACCCATTTTAACACTGAAGAGGTAGAAAGAAAATCTCTCCTTGTGCTCTCCTGACTAAAGTGGGTAGAGGCAGAGCTTAAAAGGATAATTAAAAGCCGTGCAGCCAGGGGCATAGATGTGAGGGCTTTAAAAGGCGAATGCAGCCAGACTGCCAGTGCCCTCGGCGAGCACCCACCATCCCCAGGGGTGGCTCTCACCTTTCTGTCTGTACAAACCCTGCTGTGCTGTAAGGAGGGGTCAGAGCTCATTTTCCTCAACAGTAATGGACATGCCCAGTGCTCATACACAACTATGCTTGCCCTGCAGTGCAGGCATGAAGCTAGTGAGGCAACTCTCTGGGTCTTCCAGGTGCTCTCTCGGTACCACAGCCAAGTCTCAGGGTTCCCCTCCATCCATGGGGCTGAGATCCTCCCCTTCTGAAATTCAACTCCTGCAAAGTCCTTCTTTTTCTCTTGCTGCAAACAGCTTTGTCTCACAGCAAACAGTTGTGAAGGCTGAGGTAAAGATCATTTTCACAGACCCTCGGATTTATCCATGCATTATTCACTCCCTTCTTCATCATCACATTTTTTTTTTATTCCCCTCCTTCAATATTGCATCCAATAACAGCTAATTAGTTCCATTTTCAAAGCCAACTTGTCCATCATCTTAAAGTGACAAAATGTCTATTTTGATCAGTATATAAAACCAGTCTACATCATCTACTGGGGCTGGATTTTAAGCATGATTTCTATTCTTTTTATTCATAGAAGGAATTCCCTGTGAACTGAGCTGTTTCATTACCTTCTTTTAAGTCTACGCTTATAACTCTCCTTGGCCCTGGTCCCTATGAAAACGGTTGCAAGAATTAAGATTTTGATATACCAAGACCCTACGATGCTAAACAGTATTTTTTATTATACTTTTCTGCTCCCTTGTCCTTTACACTTCTCATCTGATACATGGCCTGTAAACTTTGAGAAAAAGACTTAATTTTGTTCTTTGTTTATACAGCTCATAGTGCAATAACTGCTAGGTTTTTTTCTGGTCCAAGTCTTGATCTTCTAGGTATTGCTATAGCTGAAATCATAATAACAGCAGGAAAACAATATAAAGGAAATCTACCTGGAGGTCAAAATTTAGCCAAAACGTGTGCAACTGCATCTTCTGCCCTGTGCTCAAAGAACTGTTTGAAAAAGCCATAGTTTCTGGAAAGTAATTGCAAAACTACCAGGAAACTCACTGTCAGAAAATTGTAGCCATTGGGGAAGTCTGTCCTTTAAGCCTATCACTACAAAACACCATCTGTGAAATAGGAAAAAAAAGCAAAAAACCGAGTAGTGGGATCAGCTGGAGAGGGAAAGAAGATTTCTTGCGTTAGTCTAATAAACAAATTTCAAACAAATCACCTGTGATTTGAAGCTTGAGAATGCTTCCCATACCATCTACCCCATGAAATAGTCTATAAAATCCTTCAATATCTCAATATCAAAAAGTGATGGATCCTGAAACATGTTAAATCTTCTAAAAGCAACACACTGGGCTACAAAACTATGCTAAAATTATTATATGTCTTAGTGAATTCAGAGTTACTGAAACTTCGCATATTTCTCCATCAGAAAAAAATATCATAGTGAGTTTTGAAATTTACAGTGGGATAGGTCCTAGCCAGTGATTAAGCAGAGTTTTTCTATACATTCATGCTAAAATATAGCTTGCCTTTGATTATATGCATGTGTTTTAATTGTGTGTACATGTTTATACACATATTTATATTTTATGTATGACTGTGGGTATGGCTTTAAACATGAGCATTTCAGGGTCAGGGCATCGGCATCTAATTATTTATTCTTTTAGACTCTGTGAAATCAGGTGATGCCTGTAAAACAGCTCCAGTAGTTTCCTTTCTGTGAAGTCAGTAAAAAGAGAAACCATTCTAGCTTTGATTTGTATTTGAACTATTTCATACAACTCTCACTCATAACATCCCTGTTTATCCTCAGTACACAGTGCAGAGCGTGAAGCTGGATCCATAGATTAAACATGCTATCCATCAGCTGCCTGTAGTTGAGGATAATTATTTCAACTGCCATTTAAAAAAAAAATAAATCAGAATGGTGCCAAATTGAAAAATCTGTTCCTCACTTCTCCTGGTGCATGAGGTCCCTTGTTGGGTTATTGAAATTGCTAGGCTGTTCTCGTAGCCAAGGAAAAGAGGGAAGACAGATGGAGCCATGCATTTTTGTAAAAACTCTTAAGAACTGTCCTCATGACAACCCCTTCTCTGTCTCCAAGGCAGTGGGTAAATCTTATTATGTGTCCTGCTCTGTACTAAAGATATTCCAAGCAATGCCTGACAATTCTGGCATGTTTTCTGTGGGGATTTACTTGTAGTGCATCGTTAAGGAAAGATATTTTTCATATGATCAGCTCGATACTCCTCCTCGAAACAAAGCAAAAACAAAAATCCAAATATTTATATGCATATATACATACATGTTATATATATACAAATTCTTTTGTCCTGATGGAATTAAGTATTTATTTGAGAAAGTATGCTTGCATTTTAATTGTTGTGGTGATACACTCAAATCATGCATAGGCTAAAAATCCCAAGGCAATGCAGATCACTTTCTAATATGTCCCGGGTGTTAGAAATGCAATGCATTTAATTTCACACAGAACCAAATCCCATTCAGAAGACCTATGCAAGAAGCAAGGCTGTTTCAACGCTGCATTTTAAATCATCCAAGTATTTTCTTTTGCTTTGAATCTGCTCAAAAGAAAAAAAGTGCTCACTGTAAAGCCATATCAGCACTGCCCTTCCTATTTTGAAGTTTATTTAGTTTGCTTTACCTTTCTGATGTCTTATTAACCTATTCTCTTTCTACTCCCCAGAAAATCCTAGTTTCCTCTGTATACGACATTGATACCTCTAAATATTTTGTGCGTACAGATAGGTACATGACCAGGAGACAGGAAAAGCAGCCTTACACATGCACTGCCTCCATATCTAGAAAGATATCGCTCTCTTTCTCTTTCTGTCTCGCTCTCTCTCTCAGAGCACTTTCAAGTCAATGCAAATGATGTATGGCTATATTTTCAATTTCTATAACACCTCCCTTCAGGTGCCTTACAAATATCAGTGAATTCATAACAGATATGAGAGGTAGAGAAATATAAATAACCTTACTGAAAGATGGTAAAGGTTGTTCAAGATGGCCTTATTTTTAGAGGTATTGAACATGCACAGCTGTCTTTAACTTCAAGAAGAAAATAGAAGATGTTCATCACTTTGGCAAAGAGGATTCAAATCCTTGGCCCCTTCTGCCTGAGATTTAAGTGTCTAATTTTCTCCAGTTCAAGTACAATATAGACTTGAAGTAGAAATCCTGAAAAAGTTATTTGCCTATGTTATATAGAAGATTGGATGAGATGATCATAAAAGTGATCCAAACTTAATGTCTGTGAACTTTGAAGATAGTGGCATAGGTAATATTTCTGCAGTAAATCTTCCATAGGATCAGGAATAGAGCCCGGGTCCTCTAACTGACATTATTTTTGATGCTTTTATCACAAATCTGTGCTTGTTCTTTTCAAGTATGTATAAAAGTCTTGAATTAATAAAGCAGGGAATTGATAAAACAAGCAGATGCATTAATTTGTGAACATTATCCACATTAATGTTTACGAAGTCTATGTAGTAGCATAAGACACAATTCAATAATATCCTGCCTTTAAAACAGACTATTTCTAGCAAAGAGTCCTTTAGGTTTTTTACCAGTTTATTGTGCTATATCACAGCACAATGCCCTACTTATAGCAGAGGTAGAATAGAACTGATTATACAACTGCATTGGAACATATTGTCCCTGAGAATCAAATCTGCTGAATAAGTTATAAATATGGTTTTCTCTTATTTTGCCTGTTACTTGACAGAGAATTGAAAGAAAAGAAAAAAGAAAAACAACCCAGCTTACTTTTTATGGTTTTTGTCTCAGGGTATTAAAAAAATATATTTTTCAAGTCACTATATTTTTTTAGTGTATGATTTACCTTCTAAATATAAACTCCTACTTAATAAAACAAAATTATAAAAAATCAATTCTAAAGCTGTTAAAGGAAGAACACATTGAAGTGAAATAATTTAAAGATTTGTTTGTTATCCATGCGTGACAGAGCACAAAAAAATTGAGTATCAGTCGTGGGAAAAACAACTGTGCTCCTCCTTTCATCTCAAAATCTCTATGGTCACTTGGTTAGGAATGGTTTATGATTCCTCCTTTGCTTTGATTTATAAGCAAGTCATTGTTCAATTTAATTGTGCCCAATATATCACCAGAACACATTGCATCCTGGCATTTTACCATTTATAGCTTCACAGAAAAATTGATACTAATAAAAAGCCTCTGTTTCCTCCCCTCTCTCCCACCCCACAAAGAAATCTAAGAAATCTAGGAAATCAGATCATTCAATGTACGTGAGTGAATCAATAAGGGCAATAAATCAATGTAATTGATTAAAAGTTACTATATGCCGGACTATACATAAGTTTATCCAAGTGAGCTCTTATCAATTTAGGTCTGCACATAAAAAGACAATTGTAGATCCCCCAAAAAGCAGAATTCCAATAACTAGTTTTAAAGGTCATTAAAAATCAGAAGTTAAAACCTTTCAGTACAATTTATGACCCAGCTGGCAAAAAAAAATGTGGCACACTGCCATAGTGTAGTCTAGACAATCCCCTAAGAAATATGTTGTGGCAAGAAACATCCTGTAACATCATGGGAAGAAATAGAAAACAAAGGAAATTGGACTTTCTCGACCAGTGAGACAACATGAGGTAACCTTCAATTCTGTGTGTTGCTACTCTGATCCAAGTTTTATCAGTAGATGATACCTTCTCCCAGGTAACAAGTGACAGGACAAGAGGAAATGGCCTCAAGCTGCACCAGTGAAGGGTTAGATCAGTTACTGGGAAAAATTTCTTCACTGAAAGAGTATTTAGGCAGTGGAACAGTCTGCCCAGGGAAGTGGTGGAATCACCATCCCTGGAACTGTTCAAAAAACATCTACATGGGGCACCTGGGGTCATGGTTTAGTGGTGCAGATGGCAGTGTTAGGTTGACAGTTGGACTTGATGATCTCAAAGGTCTTTTCCAGCCTTAACAATTCTGTATCTGCACAAATGTAAACTATTTTCTTGGTAGTGTTTTTGCCCAGTTGTGGACTGCCACCTTCTCTGAGAAGGAGGAGATATTGGCACTGTAGCACTATGGACTTGTGCATTCTCTCTCAGTTGCCATTGTAGGACAGGCTTCCAGAGGGCTGTAATTACTGCTGCTCCAAAAATGAAGACAACAGAAAGGGGCAAGATGTGGGGTCAGCATGGCACCAAGGCTGTGTCAATCCTCCTGCTCCCTCTCTTCCCACCCACTTGGACAACAGACCACACTATGAGAAATATCATCCCTCCCTCAGCTCACATGCTCAAGGCAGAAGCCTGTTTCAGGATGTGCATTGACCAGGTGTTTGGCTTCCAGTCTTTGTAGAGCAGTCCCAGAAAGTGTTGGCTCAGCTGTAGCCTACATGGCTAAGGAAGGTGAGGATCTTCATGCTTTGCATTTCAGGGATGATGGATAGATACCCCATCCCATTGCTGAGTCTGGGTTCGAATAGGGAGAACATCCAGCTGTGCCTCTTTCCCTTATTCATGGGAAATTTAAGCTACTTCTCTGAATTCCTTAATATTTATAATCCCTTCATCAAAGATTTACTGGGTGGGGTTTGCCTGCTGTGGGAGGTGAAAGAAAGACCAAGGAAATGATTCAGTACCCTCTCAGCCTCATAACCCTTCAGACTAGGATGCAGTTGAATTTCTGAATGACCTATTTATCAGTAAAGTGTCAGTAGGAATTGATGAAACCTTAAAAGCCGCAGTTAAGCAGCATGCAGCATAAGGATGGAGAGCAGAAGAAGCTGTGTGCATTGTGCTATTAAGAAGAAAGCATGCTACTAGCAATAGTCATCCCTTTTAATTCAGATAACACCTGTGAGGAATATTTAAATCACATTTAGTCTGAGATTAAAAAAAGAAAAAAATTGACTTAATAAGAAGGCACCATGAGACACCATGGTGAGAACAGACCAAAATAGACTTATGACACAAAACCGTTTTTGAAGCATCACTCTGTGCAGTGGTATATTATCAACAGAGCAGATGAATAACTAAAATCCAATCTTGCTGGCTTGATTTTGTTACATTTAAGACTATTATTATGGCAGCAAACGTCTAATTTTTACTTCTTTATTAAAATTCTTCGTAATGATTATTATGGCCCCATCAATAATAAAGAGCGTAGTCTGCGTGTATGCACTCATGCGTGCCCAAAGTTATATGCAATTTTCAGCATATATTGTGGAGTCCTACCGCTTGTGCCTGCCTGCACAGTCCTGTGTAACTATTAGTTTTTGCTTCCCACTCCTTCTTGCTTTTGAGATTACTTGAATTTCCTCACTGTTTATCCTGAGTACAGTAAAGATCATGTATCTTATACAAACCTCCCAGCAACAAGCTCAGTAAATCCACAGAAAAAGAAATGGTAAAAAAAGAAGGAGAAAAACAAGGTGAATGTAGAGGGAATTGAGCCTTGTTATCAGTGTCTTGTTTCATGTGTCATCAGGTAATGAATGTACAATCTGCTGTACTATGTAAGCACAGGGTGTTAAAAGAATTTACTGTATATGAAGTGAGGTTTAGAGTTGTTATCAGTAGTGCTCCATCTGAAACAACACTGTAATAGCAGCTAAAACAGTGTATATAGACATCAGACATACACAGATAAAAGTGCACACATATATTATAAATTGTAGAATCATTGAGTCATAGAATGGCTTGAGTTGGAAGAGACCTTAAAGCTCAGCTTGTTCCAACTACTCAGCCTTGGGCAGGGACACCTAGACCAGGCTGCTCAGAGCCCCATCCAACCTGGCCTTGAACACTTCCAGGAATGAGGCAGCCACAACTTCTCTGGGCAACCTGTTTTAGTGACGTCCACATACACACAGAGATATACACAGAAATTTACATCAGTGATATTTAAATACCTCTCCCTTTTCCAGAGCTCCCTCTGGAAGAAGAGTGATTTTTCTATGCATATTATTAATGAGTTGAACCCTGTAATTACTTTAGTTGCTTGCAGAGCTTTGAGAACTTCTGAAGACTTGCATGGCAAGCAAGCTCCCAAAGAAAAAAATGTAGCTCTCCAGACTGAATGACCTCCATGAGCCTGGGGTGGTGAGCATCACTAGAGAAATGCAGGGGGAAATTTCTGCTAACAGAAAGGAAAAGAAACTGTTCACCAAGGAAGAGAAGATAAAAATCAGAGCAATGAGGAGAAAAACAAGCATGTTGTGTCTTAATTCTGTTGCTTGGAGGCCCCCCTGTCCCTGTCCTTAGTCAAGCCAGTTGTGTGTGGCAGGAGCACTGCAGATGGAGCACACACGCGGCCTTATCAGCTTAAAGGAGAGAACAGCCCACGGGGCAGAACTGTTCTTACTTAGTGGAAGGAAAACTTTTGAGATAGTTATTGAAATAAACACAAAACTCCTGAGACCCTTGCAGGAAAAGATAATTTTTTGGTGGGTCATGAAGCACAATGGCAGATATTCTCTACAAATAGTGAGGCAGCTGTGCCAGGCTTTTGGCAGGTAGCAGCAATCACTGTGAATTTAAAACAAAAACTGCAGCAAAAGACAACTAAAACCACAATGATAGAACAGGACAATTTTTTTCAACTGCTCATAATCTTTCAGCATCACATGAGAGATGAGGTCAATGGTTTGGCATTTCTGCTTTTCTTGTCTTTCCTTGTTCACAGTCACTATCTTGCTCAATAAGAGATGATTTCTAAAAAAAGAAAAAATAGAGAGAAGAAAGGCCAATTGCTGGCTTTGGAGCCATCACATGATAGTTTTAGCTCAGTGTATAGATCTCTAAATAAATTCCAGCACTGGTCAAACCCTGGGCTATGGAATGTAATTTACTGAATATTTCCTTTAAGTGGCTACCTTTTAAGACCTCTGAGAAAAGCCACAGACACATGAAGCCACAGATCATGTGTAGAAAATCATTCTTTTTTCTTGCATGAATCTGTATGGCATGGCTTACTATGCTCAGCATCATCTAGATCAGTGCTTCTCTTGTTTTTTTTCTAAACGAAACTATCATTTATTAGTTAAAAAACTACTCATACATCATCTTTTATAGTTTCTCATAGTTTTATTTTTAATATTCTAGTTTCTGAATCCTTGTTTGTATTTTCTGCTGAGCTTTTTAATTTATTATTATTTAATTTGTGATATTGTTTGCTTGCTCACCCACGTGTGTAGGAATACTTTTATATGGGACAAAAATGTAAGGTTCTAATGCCATTTTTCAGACTCCATCTCAGGTCTTACAAACTGATGGCAGTGTAGAGAGCACACACTGAGAAACTGATAAATGTCAGCTGCTTGAGAACAAGAGATTCTCTTATCTTCAGAAAGGACTTAGGGAATAATTTTATGTCTATGTAGCCTGGAACATGGGGTGGAAAACTTGTGGTATCTTGTAATAATAATATATGTCCTAAGAGGTGACACGTGTCCAATAGCAAGCACGATCAGTTCGTGACCTGGGCTGAGTGTCATTGCAGTGTCAGATAAGACAGAACAGGTGACTACTCCCACCAGAAATGTGCTAACAAAGTAGAAAAAGTCATCCTCTACCCGGGTCATCTCGTCGGCATGTGACAGGTCCATGCAGTGTCCCCAGAGGATGTGCTTGCAGAACATAGTTCAAGGAAATCTATCAGCTTATGTTTCTGTTCAAATACAAGGAGTAGAGAGGTGAGGCAGCTATAAGCAAAATAAAGGAGGAAGACAATCCCTGGTAAATGGAGAGATAGGAAGTGCATTCTCTAGCAGTGGTTATGTTTTATTTTGAAAATATGTTTCATCCTTGACAGTGTATTCTGTTTGCGTGGCAAAGAGAAGATGGCCACAAAAACCTTTTGGAGTTATCTAAGTCTTTCTTCCCAATAGGCTATTTTCTTCAAAAACTTCCTGCTTATCACTATCTAGTCTACTCTAAAAGTATATATTTCTTTTTCAGAGCAATTTTATGAGTTCCAGAAATAAGGAGAAAAGATACTGCTCTGAATTTCTCCTTTTACAATTTTCAGATGCTCAACACTCAGAAGAGCTGTTTAGTGCCTCCATATCTTCAGCTCCTCTGGGACAAAAGGAAATCACATCATGACACTTGTTCTTTTGCTGAAAAAATAGCTCATTTTTGCTGAAAATGTGCTGCATCTGGCCCTCACAACCAGAGCAGTATCCAAAGGAAACCGATCATTTTGGCTGAAAATGTCTGGGGTTTCCACCTTCTGGAATCAGATCCATTCCATGCCATTGCTTACAAGACTTTTTGTTAATCATATAATTTCATTGATTCCCTTAACCATGGATGGCTTTGCATAATTCTGTGAGTCACTGTATGAGACACAGATCCATATTAAACATTTAGATCATGACCTTCAACATCTGATTTCATTTCAGACATAGCCTGGAAAGATGTCATTACTGGCAATCTTTTCAAATCTTTCTGGTGAATATTCACCAGAAATTTGCTGAGACTTTTGACACAAAAAACCCACCTTACACATGAGTATCCACTTCTTACAATAGCTATTCTCACAATACTTTGAAAATGAAGCACTCAAGGTAAATAATCTTCTTCAGAAATAGGCTGCCCTGAATCATCTTGCATTAATCACAGAGTAAGAGAACATGCAGCAGATATGGCTGTAATAGGGCAATGCCCTGGCTCTGAAATGAGTGTCATCCCCCCAGATTCTCCAGTCCTATCATACTCTCTAGAATCCTATCAAAAACACAACTCTAGTGGTTTTCAGGGATTTTCATGTGAGAAGAGATACACAACAATTTGGCACCGCGTTCTGCAGTAAAATACTTGTTCCATAAAGACATAAAGAATGAGCAAGCACATAGCATTCAGAAAATAAATACCTTAAAAAACACAAAGTCCATATATCTGGCTTTATTATTTTCCTTTAAGTCTATCCACATCTGTGGCATTTCAATCATCTCGCAGTAACTCTACTCAGCTAGAGAACATAACCAAAAATTAAGACCAGACTCTTTAGTTTACAAAAAAAAAACCCCATGCATTACTGTCAGTGTCAGAATAACATAACGGAATAAAAAACACCAATAATGATCAAAATCTAAAGCCAGATTTCCAAGCCACATTGTCCTAATGCATGTGTTTGAGGTCCTCTCTAACAGAAACCATTCTCTTCTCTGGTGTTTATCTGGTTGCCCCAGCTCAAGTTTGACCACAAATTCAAACCAGTGCCACAGTTCAGAATGTATTCCCACCAGTTACATTCACAAAAAAACACTTATTCAAAACATATACACATATAGACACAACTGCCCACCCAGATCAGCAACAGCAGTGAACCTGACTCAAAATGACAAAAGATGATTGATTGTCCTTCAGCTGATGAACTTAGAGGAAAAACAGATCTAGATACATGGATAGTTACTTTGGCATGCAATGTGCGCTGTATATTGCTTTTTAAAAGGGGGACACCAGTTTCTAGCATTTTCTAATTCAGATATTATCTCTAGTTACAAAAAGAGATTACAACCTTAATTATTCTCTTTTAGAAAAAGAGAACTTCTTTTTAATTTTTCCTTTAGCCTTGTTAAGTATAAGAGAGGACTTCTCAATTTGCTGAGGTACTTTGTATTATTGCAGATTTTGTTTTCTTTACAAATAATACTTTTAAGCATATACCTAGCATTTCAGTTTTGTAAAACCATGGATACCAGAAAGTTTCTCCTCTTTCAAGAAGTTACTTGACATCCTTTTTTTCCTTTTATTCAAATAAATGTTCAGATAATTCATAAATTTTGTCACAGCTACTATTTTCATTAATAACACAGACTGCTTAATAAGAAAAATCTGTAATTAGTCTTTATTGCATCATAATTATTAGAATACAAACTGTCAGATTCATTCTTCATCAATGTCAGTGACTGGAAAAGAAGATTTGCAGAGATCATGGTATTGTTCAGCTATCACAGCTATAAGCACTGAAAAAGGACCTGAGCAGTCTGAGTGTGGAAGTCTCAAGACTCAAAAGACTTTATTATAACCACGAAATTTTCACCCTGATTAGAGTCCACGGTACCAACTTCCACCATTTAGTTTATCATACTTTGCTGAAGGAGTGATATAATGGAAGTTCATTGGATCTCATATCCTCTCAGAGGCAGCTCGCAATAGCTATTTGTTATTATGTAAACGTGGACTCAACTCTCCTAATTATTGATGGCAGTATCCAAAAAGATTTGGGTTCAATTGCTATTAGGGTCCACAATCAAGTGTTAATCCTAACTGCTTGAAACTTCAGACTGGAAGGAAATGTAATGTGAAAGATTGCTCGTGGTGAGATTTTTCACATTTCTGCTTCTGTCCATGGCCAAAATTAACATTAAAACAGCTTTTCTCATAGTATTTTGGCACTTCCAGCTCTGATCACAGGCAAAATACTAAAAGTTAAAAGTAATTTTTGAAACAAGTTGCAGAATCTTAAATAACATTTGGCTCTAGCAAAAGAATAGAAATTTAAGGCTTTGTCTTTCCCTTTCTTTCCTGTTTTTTCTCTTGCTCTCTGTCTCCCCATGACCCAAGTTCCTTTAATGCTTCTCAAAGTTGTTTAAATGCTGCTATTACCATAAAGCTCAGTTCATCAAGGTGAGGAAGCAAGTGCCTGCGATTCAATATGTAAATTATTTCATTGCCTTTGAAGAAATATTAATATCCTTAAAAAAAACATGTGCCCTGCTGAACTGGGCCTTATTTGGGCTCTGCAATGAATTCTGTTAATAGAATTAATCCTTTTTTAACTATCGGTCTGGTAGCAAGTATCCCAGCTAAGTGCTAGTGTCATTTGACTAGCCTAGCACTTACCTAAGTTACTTTTTTGCCCTAAAGATCTAGTAAGGTTTCTTGTGCTTCCAGTCTGGAAAAACTTTCTCTCTTGGTCACATCTTTATCAGAAGAGGAAACTAAAGCCTCATTGTCACACACTATGAAAATTTACTGAGCTCATGTAAACATTGGTGAAAGCTTGTATGAAATTTCCCCAAGTGCCTTCAGGCAAAATTTGCAAGGCTACGTCTAGTAGAATAATTGTGTGGTCTGAAACAGTCAGTCTGATTTTCCCTGGAGCAACATGGAGGACATTCATATAAACTGCTCTGCCAGAGCAGCAGAGGAGTCAGTAACTTCTAGGAGGAGGGCAGCTGAGGACAGAGATTTCTACAAACCAGCACATTTGGAAACGGAAGAAGATATCTGTCCACATTCCTTATTTCACTTTTCTAAAATGACAAGACTAGGTGTTCTCACCTCAAAAGGATACAGTAAGAATACATTAAGAAGACAAAATTCTGTGACACTGTGGAAGCAACATGGGTACCCAAGATAGGGGATGATTTTAATTATATTCTCCAAAACTATTAACATGTAAGTGTACAATGTAGGGAGTCCTAATATGCTGTAAACATCTT
Source organism: Callaeas wilsoni (assembly GCA_013398955.1). Lineage (NCBI taxonomy): Eukaryota > Metazoa > Chordata > Aves > Passeriformes > Callaeidae > Callaeas > Callaeas wilsoni. Next base: position 55,796 of record VWPU01010352.1, read on the forward strand.
TGTTGAAAAGCAGTATTTAAAAATAAAACACAAAAACACTGTAAATCTCTGCAAAAATTTTCTGACAAAATGTTTTTTATTAGAGTATAGTAACTTGTTGAAAAAAGTATCAGACTGACAGTTCTGGAAATGTCTCTGTCTGCCCACAAAAAATGTACTGCTCAGGGAGCAGGAATAAAAGCTTCAACAGCAATGTTCCTAAGCTCTGATCTGAAGGGACTACCATCAGCCCATTATAGTCCTTGGCTGGTGACAAGGGTGCCAATTAGTACTGCCAAGTGCAATGATGGCTTTTCTGATGTGGATGCCTCACTGCTGGAAACTCGAACCATGAAACTCATTTCCAATAGCCCATTGAAGAGCCATCAGATGGTAACAACTTTTAGTCACAGACTTAGACTGCCATTGTACTGACAATACAGAAATAAAAGACTCTACATCATATTACCAATCCCAGAGCAATCCAGCTACCCCTCCATTGTATTTCTAGGAAAGACAGACCTTACAGAGATTCACTGAGAAATCATAAAAAAGAATGCGACTGAAACTCTTTCTTCCTTTCTCAGATTGCCCTGTTCAATCCTCATTTTAATTAGCTTTAAATACTTATAAATACTGCGTAGGTGTAATGAAGGGTAAAGAATGGTAGAGACACACTGAAATATGAATTCTTTCATTTCCATCTTAGCATTTATTTTCATGTGATTTAAAGGTATTATTGTAACACCTTTCTGAAGTGCAATAAAATGAAAAAAACTGGTGACTTTATTCCAATTTCTAAGTAAATCATCACAGCCCCCAAAACACATCATCAACATGCAATTTCCTCCCTCACAGGCTGGTCAGGGACACTAAGTCTTTAAGAAGAACAAAGTATTCTCCAGACATAAGAATAATTGGAGTGACAAACTGTCAAGGGCCACGAACCTTACAATGTTGTATCATATCATTTATAGCCATGTTTTACCATATGCCTTAAGAGAAAAAGTTATTTGACTACATGAAAAAGATTTTCATGAAGATAAATTACCTTCTGTATGAAGCTATGTATGCATATGTATCTACACAAGTATGTGTATTTGTGTGTGGTTTATGGGCACATGAGACAGAGATTCTTTATCTTTTGTTTCATTCATATATGTATATATGTAAACCTTAGAGGTACTCCAAATTGGGAGTAATTTCATATGTGCTTTCCCATTAGTTCAGATGAAGGTGACCATTCATGCATTTTAGCAGGAATATAACTTGGCAAAATAACACCTTGAAGCACCTTTTGCTTGTTTTAAACACATCCATGTCACATAAACACATGTAATGAGAAGTAATGAAAAATGCTCTGTGTGTAAGTGTTTTTTCAATTCTTCCCTGCCTACTATTAGTCAGATTTTTTTTTTTTTTAACAGATAAATCATATTATGTGAAACCATTCAGGATTTACAAAGGTTGTTTTTTCCTTGGGTATAAAAAATTGCAGTATGAAGTCTGTTTATCATTGTATATTACTTTCAGATGTCTCAAGTAAATAAATACTCAAAATGTACTCACCTAAAGTAAGAAAAGGTTTCTAGGCCACAAAGATTTAGGAACATAAATCGTAGAATTGTTTCGTTTTGAAAAGACCTTTAAGCTCAACAATTAACCCAACACTGCCAAGTCTACCACTAAACTATGCCCCACACTGACAGATCTTTTCAATGCCTCCACAGATGGTGACAACCTCTTCCCTGAGCAGTGTTTCAATGCCTGACAACTTTCTCCATTAAGAAATTTTTTCTAATATCAAATGTAAACCTCCCCTGGCATCACTTGAGGCTATTTCCTCTCACCCTATAGCTTATTACTTGGGTAAAGAGAACATCCCCACCTTGCTACAGTCTCTTTTCAGGTAGCTGTAGAGAGTGGTAACGTCTCCCCTGACACACGGGGGACAATCACGGCCCTAACACCATTGGTTATACTGTCTGATACAAGCCACGACACCATTGGCTTTCTTGGCCACCTGGGCACAGGCTGGCTCATGTTCAGCTGCTGTTGATCAGCACCCCCAGGTCCGTTCCTGCCAGGCACTTTCCCATCACTCTTCCTCAGCCCATAGCACTGCTTGGGGAAGTCGTGACCCAAGTGCAGGACCTGGCACTTCACCCTGTTGAACCTCATACGGTTGGCCTTAGCCCATCAATCCAGCCTGTCCAGATCCCTCTGCAGACCCTTCTTACCCTCCAGCAGATCAACATTCTCACCCACCCTGGTGTCCTTGGCAAACTGACTGAGGGTGCCCCTGATCCCCTCAAGATATAAAACAGGACTGGCCCCAATACCAAGACCTAGCAACCATCCACCAGCTGGCTGTGACTCCGTTCCCCACCACTCTGGGCCCAGCCATTCAGACAGCCTTTTTACCCAGTGAAAAGTGCATGAACAGCCAGTGTCTCCAGGAAAATGCTGTGGGAAATGGTGTAAAGGCCTTCAGTAATGTTCAGGTAGACAAATCCACAGTCTTTCTCTCACCCACCAAGAGGGTCCCCTTGCCATAGCAGATCAGGCTGACCAAGCAGGACCTTTCTTTCAGAAAGCCAGGCCGTCTGGGCCTGGTCCCCTGGTAGCCCTGTACGTGTTGCAGGATGACACCAAGATGATCGGCTCCTCAACCTTCCCCATCACCAACGTCAGGCTTACAGGCCTGGGTCCCATTTTCTGGATAGGCATCACAGTGGCTAAGCTCCAGTCAAGTGGGCCCTCCCCAGTTAACCAGGACTGGTAAATGAAGGAGAGTGGCCTGGCGAGCCCTTCCACCAGCTCCCTCAGCACCACTGAGTGAATCCCGTCTGGGACCATAGGCTTGTTTGTGTCTGCGTGACGGCCGCTGACCATTTCTGCCTTGGATTATGGAGCTGCCTTCTGCTCCCTGTCCCTGCCCCTGTCTTCCAGCCCAGGGGCTGGGTACCTGAAGAACAATTGGTCTTACTGTTAAAGACCAAAGCAAAGAAGTCATTAAGTACCTCAGCCTTTTCCCTAGCCTTTGTCATTAAAGCAGTTAAAAATAAAAAATGTTCATGACAAGGAATTTGGAAATAAAAGAGGGAAGAGCACATTTTCAAACAACTCAGTCTGTCAGACAATTTCTGGAAGTCAGACAATTACCATTTGGTTGTACAATAAAGCCCACAGATGAATAAGTGTATTCATTAGAGCAATTTCATTGCTGCCCTGGCATGCAACCTGATCCTGAGACTCTCATAACTGATAGGACAAATAGTGTTAAATTACACTCCACTCAAAGCCTCTAAGCCATCAAAGCCTTTTTTTTTTGCAACAAGCACAAAAAAAGATCAAAAATATTTGTACTTGCTGAAAAATGCACTGTTCTCTTTTTTTCACCAAATACATCTTTATCAAAGAATGAATCAACTCAGCATTCAGGTATACAATCACTCTAGGAAACACTCTTTTCAGTATTAGCTCCTGATTCACAATGAAACTCACACAACATATTTTTGAGCCTTAAAGTTTTCCACTGAGGAATTTTGTTTATGTGGAGCTCAGATGCAAAACCAAGGTCCAAGTATAAGATGTCAATGGAAAGTCTACCAGAAAAAGTAAGGAGAAAAAATCATGATCTGTGAGCACAAATCCAAGCTCTTTCCTAGGCAGAATGGGTGTCTGAATCCTAAGACCATAGCAATTTAGGTTTTGGGCTGGTATGTGTGATGAAATGTGTTCTAATCTGTCCTGTTGTACTCTATTATTCTATCACAGAGTGATTTTCCTTGGTTTTGTGGAATGAATCACATTGGCCCTCAGAATTCCACCCCCAGTCAATCCAAGCTGTAAAGGAAACAGGATGTTTAATATTTATACCTCTATTAATTTTCAGGGGAGTTAAGAGAATCAGAACCAGAAGATTTCAAAAAACATCTCTTGCACAGAATTGATTGTTAAAACAGGTTGACCTTTTAAAGAAGCAGACTTATTAATAATGGACTAGACTACAGGACATATTTTCCCATCTCCTTATGTGTCTATACGCTATAAAGCAGAGGTATATGCACCACTAATGTTTCCCTACACACAACAATATGCAAAAACTCAGCAGATCACCAACTTCTTCAGAGTAGAAAAGGCAAGTGCTACTCAGAGCAATGCCTCCTTGTGCCCATGAAGACCACCTGGCTCAGAACTAGAAGTCACAGCTGGCTTCAGACTTAGCAGAATCCTCTGTCTTTGCTGCCAGTTTTGAAGTACTTGAAGTCTGGGGACTTGCTTTAATTTTTGTAGAAATTTTGACATATTTGAAAATATGTAAAACCATATGCAGTTTGTGTCCAGATAAATAGAGGTCACTTTTACTGTGTGTTGGCCACTGACATCACTACAGCAGAACATCACACCAGAGAGCATGAGGTTGCAATCTGACAATAAATTTTCACATATACATTCATTGTAGTATCAGCATTCATCATGGCATCAGGTTTTTCAGACATTTGCGATTTGTGAGAATACATCAGCTAAATTAAGAGATGCCACTAGAATAGTCTGTGGTTATTTAAAATATTTACCATTCACTACAGGCAAGGCTTCTTAAAATTAAGCCACAACATTTTTCAGATTTGAAGATGTGGCTTAAAAGGAGTTGATTCACTTCTTACACTTTCATTTTTTAGGGATTTTACATTTTTGGAAATGGTACTATTTTTATCTGGATAAGCAAATGCATGATTTTTTATTTTTCCCCTCGGCAAAAGTCACAGCCTGCAAAGACTTGATTTTGAAGCAGATTTTTTTTTCTCTGTCTCATATTTTGTCAAACTGTTTTTTTCTTTTAGAGGGGTGTGAATGTTGCTCTCCTCTAGGCACACAATTTTAGAGTGCTGTGTGTCAGGTGGACAAAAAATTAAGACACTAAGGGCAGACCTTGAAGTACACTTAATTTGTGCAGACAAATTGGGGGTGGTGACTGCAGCTTTTCTCACTTTCTCTTGCTGCAAACGCACCAATATTCAAAAGAACAGAGTGCAATGTTTTGGGTGCAGGACAGACAATCTGAAATGTGTCCCCATATGTATGAGAAGTACTTTGCAGATGTCTGAATCTTTTCTATTTACATGACAGATTGTAGAGACTCCGAAGAAGCTGTTGCTCTCATTTTCATGCAATCTTTGCAATCTTTCCCTTTTTCTTCCCTATTTTACTATTTACTTTAAAAATCCTTCATTAACATAACTGGTTCTTCAACACTGTATCTGTACACTGCTTGAGACGATCCCACACCCTGCAGAGCTTGTGGTTGAGGCCAGGTGGGGCTAAGAATCCTGAGCACATTGTTTTAGTGGCTTCTCTCATTGCAAAGCCTTGTTTCTACTGTTGGGTTTACCCTTATGTAGCACCTCTCTGAGCAAAAGATGTATTATTCCCATTTTGTAGAAGAGGAATTGAATCATGGGATTGCTTCCTTGCAGTTATGGAGGAAGTATGAGGCTAAAGAACTATTTCACCTCAGGGCTCCTGAAACTCTTTCCCTATGGACATCCCTGCCAATCCAAATGTGAATGAGTTCCTTGATTCCAACCTCTCTCCTTTCCCCTTCTCCCACAAAAGATGAGACATACAGCAGCACCTAAAAGAAAATGAGGAAAAATAGCTACAAATTTCTGGAATGGCTCAGTACTTGTGCTGGGTCCACCTATTTAACTGTGCAGTGCTCTCTCTGTCTTGTCCACTCAGGCAAGCATTCTGTCTTTCCCTTTTTGTGTGTTCTCCCATTTTCTATTAAACAATATTGCCGTTAAGGTTGCTACCTCCAATACACGAACAGGCTCCTGCAACGAATAGATTTTTCAACTTGAAAGAAAAAGTTTCATTCAATTTAAAGTTTCACTTCATTCCCAAGTATTTCTTGACTTTTCTGAAAATAAAAAAAAAGAAGTGTCTTTTGTCTTTTTTTTTTTATTCTCAAGCATTTAAAACCAAAGGCATGCTACACACTTCAGAAAAAAAAAAAAAATTTACAGGATGTGGTGTGTGTGTGTATTGAGGAAGGGGGATTTTTTTATTTCAAAATGCATCAGCTGTATTTTATTTGAAGTTAGCCAGCAAATTAAGCCATAAGATGTTTCAATCAGTGAATGAACATCAGAGTAATGTTGTCCAGCTCTTTCATTTCTAGTTTCCCTATCCTGTTCAGCTTTCAGATCCAAATCCAAATTGCATTTTCCTCCCAGTAGCCGTCCCTTAGGAGAACTCCCCTAAAGCTTTCCTTTCAGAGATCCTTAATGTGTAATAAGAAGGCCCTGCTCTGCCTTCTCCCCACTTAAACAATCCTCAGCAATGCCCCAAATAAAAAGCAGAAAGAGAGCATAAGGTTAAACTCTAAATTAATAGATCAAAGGATAAGAACCCTAATTCTGAAATAAACTGACTATGGAAAAGGATTAAAATGGAGAGAGAGGATTATAGTACAATAATTGCGACAGAAGACTGTGAGTGAATTGGATGGAAAACAGGGGGTAGGCTTTATTCCGCATTTCTGAGCAAGCAAAATGAAAAGAGGATCCGAAAGATAATTAAAAATCCAAGTGGACTGAAGGAGGACAGGAGGCTGAAAACTCACAAGAAGATACCACAATGAATTCCCTGCTGTGCCTGCCCAAGACCCATATCAGTTTCCTTTAAGGAATAGATCTGCTTTTCCTTCACATTCCAGGGAGGAAGATAATAATTGAAAGAGTGCAAGATTTCAGCTAATTTCAACTTTACCACCATCTGCCACTGAATCTCCAGAGGAGACCAAGACTCTGAGCTATCAAGGAGGAGAGGACATGAAGAATTACTTCTAAGTTGCCTATTCAGCCGCTATCAACCCTGCAACATAACAGCCCAGTGCTGCATGTTTTGAAAGTAACACATATTTCCCCAGGCTCCTCTGGGAGGCAGAGAAAGACTTGGGATATAAACATGAACATGGCATAATAGAAGGAGTTTATAGGCAATCTATAAAGCCAAATTGAGTGGTGTGTTAATAATGAAAAAGTTGATAATGGATTCCAAAAGAGTGGAGATGTGGGGATAGTCTTGAAAGTGGACCAATATTAATTGCTGCAAAGCTTATTTATGTGTTTACACAACGTAAGGAGAGCTCCTGCCAGCAATATCCCTAGTGAAAACCAGAATGTGCAAATAAGACAGCTTTTTGGGAAAAATATGAACTGAGCATCTCTTCTATCTAAGCCTTCATTTGAGGAACTGAGAACTGAGCATGCATCAGGGTACAAGGACTGAGTACCTGCTGAGCAGTGTCATGGGAAATAACTAATGAAGTCTTGGCCATACTGAAGTCAGTGGAGTTTAGAAAGACTCCAGTAAGGCCAGAAGCTTGATCTTTACCTCATTGATTTAATACGCCGTGTTACACTACTGCACCATTATACAGTTTTTATCACTATAATCCTACAGGAAGGGCTGTTAAAGAGAGAAGTCTCTTTGTTTCTTTATTTAGTTAGTAAGAGTTTTAACTGAGATTTTCACAAGCCATCATCATCCAAACGAAAAAACAGTTTAAAAATTTGGTACCTGAATCCCATGACTGTCTTTGAGAAAAGAAGGAAAAACAAACTCAAACTGAATGCAACATTCCTCACCTCCCCCAAGCCCTTAAGCTTTCGGTTTCTTAGGAGTCATGTGCACTCCTGATGTTTATTCCTTACAAAAACTATAATCCTCTGGCATGTTCCACTATGCACGCTATGGGCAGGATGATGTCTCAAGCAGAGTGTTGTTACTTTAGTTGATGCGGGCATTGATTAAAAAAATACAATATTGTGCTTTGACGCAAACTTTGTTCACAGTAAAAAAAGAGGGAAAGGTAACATTCCTAATATGTCTGTTAAATACAGGCAGACTTTCTAGTAACTTGCACAACTTTATAAAGGGGAAGCATTGTGTTATACTTTAATTTTCAAGCCTCATATTATTTAATCAGTAACTATAATTTTCTTTCAAATAATGCGTGTATAAAACCCATGATTTCCCATTTCTTATCATCTTTAATAAATGGAAAAACCGTTTGCTTGCCCCCAAAGAGTAATCAACACTGTGTTAATAAGCTCAGGCCTGGGAACACTTTTTCAATAAGAAAAACATTACACATTATAAAATCAATAATGCTGCCTGACAAATGAGGTTGTGCATAAATTTTTGACATGAAATCATACATTGAAATCTAAATTTAAATTTGGCAATGCTTTCAAAGTCTCATGCTTTATGATAGCTATTCTGGAGAGTGAGCTGTACTGAAACTAATCACATAATTTAAAGGATACATTTGGTCTACTACAGCAATAAAAATACATTACATCATGATAAAAGCCATCCTGATTCAACCTGCAGTGGAAATTTGTGAACACCGTGATGGGCTGAACCCCATGTGGGACCGACTGGCTGCTGTTTATAAACCACGTAAATAAAACATTTAACACCATTCTAGCAGTCTTCATTTTTAAAGTGCTCCATAAATATTAACTAATTAATCCTCAGGACAGCTGGGATATAGCCGAGAATTAGATTCGAGCGAGGAATTGGTAGAAAAATCACCAATTTGACAAATATAATCTTTTTTTCCATTTATAACTTACCTACTGACAAACTCTGCTTATTCTGAATTAGCCTGCCATTGAAAGTGGGCTGAGAAATGCTTAGTGCAAAATCAGCTTCACTCTGTGGCTGCCTCACTGAAATAGTCACTGCCACAAACCCCAAGAGCTTGTCAGACCTTCTCAAGACAATGCCTAGGCACTGTGCAAGGGCCAGTGCAGCCCAGGGAACATCCCCAAACGGAAGCTTGGCCACAGCTGTTCTGTTTTATGGGTTAAGGGAATTTATCTGTGCATGTTCAAGCTGTGCTGGCAGTTGTTGATCTTTAGCAGTTTTACTCACACTGCAGAGGCAGCCAGTGTTTCCAGAACCAGGCTGCATGCAGGTGAGCTGACATCATCTGCACCAGCAAGCAACACAAATGTTTGCCGGTTGAGGACTGGACCATTCAGGCTGTTCCTTAGGAAGAGCAAGAGACTGTATTAATATCATTTGATCTCTCATTCACCCTTCCACATCTGCACAATGAAGTCCTCTTAAAACCCCTACTAGGCCATTTCTTCGGTGTTCTTCTATTGGTTTTATGTAGCAAGATTTTTACATCTTGCATTTATATTTAGGGTGGATTTCTCATACACAATACCATTTTTTGATGGTCCTCATCTGACAATTAACCACATTTTCCAAGCCACAGGCTGAAATGTTTTTCTAGCAGTACTCCTCCAGCATAAGGACAAATATATTTCACAATTTTCACCTTTAGTTCAAAATACTTGATCGCATAGTAACTTTGGCTTCTCCATAGAAGCATACAAAAAAAATTCATAAATGATACAGAATTTCCACCACCAACCCGTATCTATGGGATTTTTGTTCCTCTAGAAGCCTGAATAACCTAGATTGCTACACGTCAGGGTATCAGCCATTTGCAGAGTAGGATAGAAACAAAAATCCTAATCTAACAAATAACAATTACATTAGACTTCACTGAAAACTCAGAACACAGGCAACATCTTAAGTACTGCACGTCTTTCTTTAATTCTTTGTGGTAGAAAAGCAGGAGATTCCTAAAAAAAAAAGGTCAAAATTGTTAAAATGAAGATAAAATAAGAGGAGATGTCTTTCATTTTAAGCAATTTATTGCTGAATAAAAGAACACAGTCAACCAATACCGTTCAGCATTGATTGTTTTCCTCTTTCTTTAAGGGCTGAATAATTTTATCATTATTAAAATAACTTGATGATGAGTTAGCAAGAACAAGAAAGTCAAATAGCATGTTTGGGAACTGCAACCTTTTGTTGTAGAAATAGAAATACAACATTTTCTTCACTAAAATACTTCTTGAAGAATCTAAGTCCTTCATAGATTCATAACAAAGGATAGAAATAAATGGTCTGTGATCTATGATTTGCCAGAGGAGTTTTGCAAGTACCACTGCAGAGGTTTGGTACCAGACCCCATGTGTACAGACCAGCCCCGAAAGCAGTGTGTGTACCCATTTCCCAGGGTCTTGATTAACCTCATTAGTGAAACATAGGCCTGTGACCTACTCTGTCAGGACAGTCCCAGCAGACAGGGAACAGGAAATTGTAACGCTATCAGATAAGCACTCACCTCGTTTTCGCCTGGTATTACCACAGCTCTGATTTAACTTCTAAAAAACCTTGCTCTGGCCTCATCCAGTCAACATCATGGATGATGCCGTGAAGTATGGGATCTTTTATGATGTTTTCTCTCTAGATAGAGAGTGCATTGCAAGAACACACACACACAAAAAAGACTACTATAGAACGGTGAAAGTTCAGCTCACTGGATAGAAGTTCTTATCATCATTATAACAGCTATAATATTGGATGGATACTGAAGAAATCATTTTACTAAAAACATTACTTTTAATTCAACCCAAAATGTAGGTGCTAATTTAGTTCTAAAGAGTCCTTAGACACAGGAAAAGTAAAAATTGCTTTTTTGCTTAAGTGGGCAAATCACCCATAGCTACTTTCACTCAATTGAACTTGGATAATCTCAAATACATCTGCAGTACCTGCATAAACTTCATCAGCCTCATTGCTCTGTAACAGGTAATAGATATTTGAATCTGATAGTCATTACCATTCCCAGTCAGAAGTACTCTTTAGTGTGCCCTAAAATGGCTGATTAAAGCACTATTTCTACCTTCTATTTCTCAAGTGGACTGAATAAGCAGACAGGAATATAGAGTGGGAAGTGGGGTGGAGAAAACAGATCCCAGTCTGGGATTTTGATGTTAAAAGTGATAAATATTAATTATTTCCAATTAATTTAAAAGACAAAAAAAAATTTTGGATTGTAAGACCTCTGGGACACAAGCAATTATTATCTATCCATTTACACAACACCAATCTGTTTTTTTATCTCTTTGGCCTTTGGGCACAATTATAATACTTAGACACAATTTATACAATTTTACTCTGAGTTATGAAAGCCTGATATCTGACACACACTGATGATCTGTACTTCATGTTGAAACCTTGCTCCATGGGGCAATTATAACAAAAAATCTTATAAGTTCAAAACTAGTCCATATACAGAAAAAGAGAGCTAACTCCAGTCCATAAACTTTGAAAGAAAATCAGCCCCAGGGAAGGGTAGGCTATGATGAGCATGAGAATAAATTAAATCAGAGGAAATTCAGATATGCAAATGACGGAAAACAAAGTAGTATGCACTAATCTGTGGAAAATTCCCCTAAAAGGAGGTCTTGAAACACGTGAAAACTCGGTGACATAAGACTTGGAAATTATCCTAAGGGAAACATGCTTATAATAGATGGCATTAAGCAAGATGGAAAAGTAGAAGCTCCCTGGACCTTAGTAGCAAGTGATGCTGGAGAAGCTAAAAAGAGACTTGTTAGAGTATAGCCAAAAGGTATCCCCTGGAGCTCTTGCTGTTTACTGTAAGAGAAAATCACTTGACCAGTGGCTCTGCAGTAACCTCCAGAGGGACTGGCACACAGTGTGGAAGTGAGAAGAGGTAGGCCCACAGTAGGTCCAAGAGGTAGATCTGGATGTTGAAGTTTAAAAAAAAGTTGGTTTTGCTCATGAAATTATACAGAAATTATTCTATTGCTGCCAAACACCATAGCTGTTGAAATGCCTTCTTGAATTTTTTCAGATGGAAAAGAGGAAACTTTCTGGGTGGATTTACTAAATAAGAGTATATCACTGTTTTTCCAGCAGAAGAGTATGTGGATTTACTCAGGAGTAGTTGTTTCATTTTAAATTCACAGCCCACCTTTGCTCAAATTAACTTGCAACTGCAGACAAGTCCTAAGAGAAACATTGATGAAATGCCAAAGTAATAGAAATATCCTGTAGTCAATTGATTTGTCCAGGTCTAGAAATTTTTGGTTTTAAAGGTTTCTTTAAAGTTTTTGTTTGATGCACGCACGTGGTAGTGTCTGTTAAGATCTGATATTGCAATATATTCTGATTTACTTCACTGCCATGCTGCATAAACACTAGTTTATGCTGCAAGGGTCATGGTATGGCAGGCTACAGAATGTTTGTGAAGGGTTTCAGGTGCTACAGGAGAAACCTTGGTTAGTGTGAAGGAATGTACTGAGGGGGAGCCAAAGTAGCAGTGGTGGCTACTAAGTGACAATAGAGGCTACAAAAGAACATGTGCTTTTGGGGACAAAAGGGAAGAAAGTACTACTCAGGGATGGTTTTGATGGAAATCACTGTATGAAGATTTGGGAGAGGCAGTAAAAAAAAGAAGGAAGAAAACCTAATACCAGTATTAACTGCAACATTCCCTGCTGGGAAAGGATCGAAAAAGGTTTGAGATATTGGGATTTCATGAAGGCTGAGAAAGGTTTGTAAGCAGGTATGTGATAAGAAAAGAAGTAAATAATTGCTCTGAGAGAGTTTCTGTTTCTCAGGGATCTGCTTTAGAAAGTCATCCAGTCAGTCTAAGAAACTGTCATCCAAGCCCCAGGTGGGTTTTTCCACACAAAAGTGTTCCTGTACCTTATTTGACCCTAAATCTGCAACATATTTTTTAAAACCAATAACAATTAACTGCTGGAATGGCAACACAGGAGTCTCTTGCTTATATACTTGAGAATTAGATTAACTCACTTAACCAGACTGTGATGGATTAATTCACCACAGATTAACTGCTGATTAACCTTCTGGCCTTTTCAAAGATGATGTGCTCTGAGATAATCTTCAACTTTTTATGGCCAGCATTCTCTGCAAGGAAAGATCTAGAGTAAAAGGAAATTTCTTTATTAAACTAGATGATCTAGATGAAGCAAAGACACACACATAGCCAGGGAGATAGGCCACATTTTTAACTGCATTTTTTGACCTACTGAAGGATATTACTTCTACCTTCTTCTTTCTCTAAAGCCTTTGACCGTTAAACATACAAAAATAGTATTACTGTAAACTCTTTCTTCTTAGCTGTTGGACTTCGCAGCTGGTCTTAGACGGGATTTGTGTTCAGCTCATCAAACATTCACACATTCACTGGAAAAGTGAACTGTGCTCCTCAACAGTAAATTTTGCTTTGATCATTTCTAAACTTCATCAGTGACAATCTTATACTTCTTCCTAGATGCTGGAAAAGTGTTAAACTGCATATGATTGAGGAACAAATATTCTGAAAAATTCTACCGTAGGATGACAGTGTATTTAAAATTAGATCATATCATCCATGAGTAAGAAAAGGTTACAATCCATTTAATGTGTGTCATGTGCATTTTATATCTTTCTAGTTTCTTAATGAAAGTGTTATGCACTATCAAGTCAAATAGCTTGCAGAGTATGGTACATCAATACCATTACTTTAAAAAATAACTTGTAATCTAAAAAAAAAAATATCAGTTTAGTTTGACAGGATCTATTTTCCATAAACTTATGTTGATTGGCATTAATTCCATCCTTCAGCTTCTTCCTAACGGAGCCCTATATCAGATGTTCCCTTATTTCACCAAGGATCGATGTCAGCCTGACAGGACTATAATTATTTGGGTTGTCCTGTCTACCATTTTTAAATATTACCCCAATATTAGTTTTCTGCTGGTCTCAATTAAATGTCCTTACTCCTGCATATGTGTATCTGTCTCTCTCAATATCTGGCTTTCATCACAATGATCTGACATTCTAGCAGATAACGCAAACCCAGAAATTCACATCGAAAATGACAGCAGTAGATCAAAAGAAAGAGATGTCTTAAATAAAAAAAGTCACATCTCTCACTCAAATAAAAAGTCTCATCTCTCATGAAAGAACTTCATCCTCTCTCTCAATGCTCCCATCTTCCTACAACTGTGAAAGGCTGAGGAAAACTGTACTCCTTGTAAGGTGGCCAGGCCGTAGCCTCTGAGGAGAAGCTGACTGAAAACAACAAAAACACCAGAGACAGCCCTGAGTCGTATTGATTAATGTACTCCTGGAAGGCACCCAGTGAGAAGGAAGGCACACAAACCCAGCTAGAATAGAAAAATCTGGCTCTGTCTGATTTATGTGACAGGAGACAAAGTGCTTGGTATTTAGCAGGAAGGTAGAAAGTTGCAGCTGTGTATGACAGAGTCAAAAGTCTAGATTCGGGTGCCCTACATTTCAACCAAGGACTGGGCCCTGCTGTTCCCTATTGACAATGTGCCTGTGAAGGTCTGCAGCCAGACAATAGGAAATACCATGAATGGGGACAGAGTTAGAATTTAGGCCATATTAATTTCCATCAAAGAACTGGTGTGTCTATAAAAGAGAGGGAGTTAGGCCAAAGAGTGAATATAATAAATTTTTATTTTTAAAATTCCAAAGTGAGAGTGGTCAGTTACTGGTTATGGGACTTCCATCCTTGGAGATGTTCAACCCTCAACTGCAAGCAGTCCTGCCAAACCAGATGTAACATTGCAGTGAGCCATGATTTGAGCCAGAGCTTGGCTTAGTCAACTCCCTGAAAACATTTCAGAAAAGGATGAGAAAATTGGGATTGTTCAGCCTGGAGAAGAGAAGGCTCCAGGGAGACCTTACGAAGTCTTTCAATACCTGAAGGGGGCTACAAAAGAGCTGGAGAGAGACTTTTTATAAGTGCATATTGAGACAGGATAAGGGCTCATGACTTGTAAAAGAGTAGCTTTAGATTGGATATTAGGAATAAATTCTTTACTGTGAGCATGGTGAGGCACTGGCATGGGTTGCCCAGAGAAGCTGTGGATGCCCCACACCCACACATTGGAAGTGTTCAAGGCCAGGTTGGATGGGGCTTTGAGCAACCTGGTCTAGTGGGAAGTGTCCATGGCAGGGGGCTAGAACTACATGATCTTTAAGGTCTTTTCTAACCCAAGACATTCTACGATTCTGTGATTAGAAATCTAAATTCCTCTTCAGAACTTACTTTAGAGGCTGCATTATAAATGGAGCAGAGTGCAGAAGTTTGACTAAAAGTACTGTAAGATAGAATAAGTTTATTAACAGAATAGAATTAAGACACAGAATTATAAGGTTAGACATAACTAATTTTTTCATTATCTGATTTTTATTCTTTTCTAGAGAAACCTGCGGAAAGAGCCACTTACAGCATTAGTTTGAAGCAACAAACCTATAAGATCTGTGTTAACTACTTTTGGATGCAGCAAGCAAAGAAAAAGTCCAGACGAGCAGAGGGAAAAAATCTTCATCTGCACTTTGGATAGCTTTGAAAGTGAAGCAGCTAGACCCATTTATAAGAATTATTTCTCTTTAAAATATTTGCAAGATTTTTAAAATCCTTATGATTTAGCTCAAAACCTAAATTCTAATTGAGTAGGCTAAATAAAATAAAAAAGCATACAGAGAAAGTTTCTATAATTTTGTAGAAGATGCCCCCTGTGCTTCTCTCAAGAAGCTGATATAGTCCACTTTCAGAAATGGTATACTAGACTAAATCACTTTAATCACGTATGCCAGTCTTTTTAATTCTAGCCAGTCTCAGAAAAATGCTAGTTATTAAACAGAATTTGAATGAAAATGTAAATGGCTACATAAGACATATTATAGGGTAATTTTAGGGTCCTAATGACTTTTTCTCATTTACTGTCAGAAATTTGGAGTCCACCAAGCAATGCAAGTCCTCCTTAGCTGTACTCAGCCTTCTTTAAGTACATATTGCAAGATTCCAAAAAGTGAAACTATTTTTGATGCAAAACACAATTTAATGAGAACAAGACATTAAATTTTTACAATTTTTTTCATTAATTTTACCATTTTCCAGCTTTTGATTAAAATGAGACAATTTAGCTTGCTTAAGAAGTTGATCATAGAATCATTTACACTGAAAAAGACCTTTAAATTCTTTATGTACAGCCATTAACTGCTACTAAACCATGTCCATAAGCACCACATCTTCAAAAATGTACTTCAAGAAACACCAGGCTCTGGCCAGTTAAAGTTTCAGTTTCCTAAAGATTTTTCAAGATTTATATTGCTTGGTGCAAGATGTACTGAATCAATTCACAGTAAACATCTAAAGTTTAAAAGAAAATAAATTCACACAGAAGGCTGAAATCAAGCAGCATGTGTGTATGAAAGCTGGAACATTTGTTCTGGCGTAACAGGTTGCTCAAAAAAAAACCAACCCAAGGAGATACTTCCTTTTTACTGTCATAGTTTTGGACTCTAAAATTAATTGAAATCAGAAGGTAAATCAGAAGTTATTGAATACTTCACAGCACAGAATAATTTAACAGAAATAACATGCAATCTTACAGGCATTACGAGGCATGAGAATTCTTGGTGTTATCCAAGCTGATGATGACACAGGAACACTTTCTAGGTTCTGGATCCAGGTTTCATACCCTAGTAAATGGAGGAAGAAACTAAGAATTTTAATTCCACCTCTTCCTGTGCCAGTTGCTGTGAATCCAAATTAGAGGCCTAGCTTCTCCACTCAACTGAGTGTTGAACTCAACCGAATATTATAATTTCCATTCCCACAACTCCAAATCTAAAATTTAGACATCTCAATATCTGTATCCCAATGACCAAGTCCCTTCCCGTATCCTGCCTGCACAATATTCCTATTACCTGGTAGTATTTTGAAAGGGGTGATGGTGGTACCAATCCAGTTGAGACAGAAGCAAAGGGGTGGCTTCTGCAGTTTGTCACAAAATCCAGTGGTGACCAGTCGATAACACTCCTAATTGTTGTTTTATTTGGTCTATAACATCAAAATATATACTTTGGTGTTGCACTGCTCATATTCTGAGTATTTTGGTGTGCATCCAGTTATTCTAAGCCAATTCTGACAACTCAAATTTGAGTCAGGAATGCTCAACATAACATCAAAGTTGATAGACTTAATGCATACTGAAGTTCTTCAACTTTGCTCTCAGTAATTGGGACAAAAGAACCCAGGTAATCCTCATGTAACATCAAAGCTGCAGATCCTAGATGAATGAAACAATAGAAGCTTCATTTTTTTTCTCCCAGTTGTGAAGTTTCCTGGGTATTTGTTGTTCTTCAGTTTCTCTTTTATTTAAAAAAAAAAAATTGAACAAAAGTCGCCTACTAGCTCTAACTTCTGTCAGTAGTCAGTAGTCAGTAGTCATTTTGCCTTATCGTCATCATAACAAGCATAATAATGGCAAAGAGATGTCTTCCAAAGCAAGGCTAAACGAGAAAAGCGTGCCATGAACTGACTGGGAAAAAGATTTAGGAGCCTTCTAAGAAATCCTGAACGTATAAGTTATCTGCAGACAGACAGTTGGAAAGAGAAAAAGAGAAAAAGAAAAGAAAGACGTGTCAGTGTGTTCGAATTTGAGAATCCAGAAAAGATTAAGACCTTACTGCATGGGGATATCAGGATTGGGGAGTAGCAGTAAAAAGACATGAAAATTTTGTCAGACAAGAGATCTGCATCTGTTCATGTTCACTAAGTGTTCTCATTTTCCATCTGGCATTACCTCCATTTTTTTTCTATTTTTTTCACTTTTTTATTACCCTGCAGCAGCGAATCATACATAGGTTAAACCGGGGTGAATCGAAATCTCCAGAGGAAAGGTTGAATAGCTTAATGTGGTTTTGTGCTGCAGAAAGAACTTTCAGAATAACCTCATGGATAATATTCAGGACATGTTAATCTTAGAATGACAGCATGTATTTTTAGTAGAAAGTGGAATTCACCTGTCATAAATAAATTCAGAAAAATAAGTACATAAAATCCATACCATACCACCATTAAAAGTAAAGTTGTCTAAAATTTCACATTTAAATTCTGTTTTCAAAACTTTATAAATATCAGCTATCATGTTGACACCATGTATGCTATTCTATAAGCATATTAAGCTTCATTCAAGTTTCAATTAATAGTGAGAACGAGACTAGCACATCTTTTATCAACATACAAACCCTCACAGAAACCCTTCTTTGAAATGCTCATCATCCTTTGGGATGGAGAAAAATAATTTAAACAGGGAAGGACTATATCTCATGTCTGACGTGCCTCTTGATGCTTCTGTGGAAAATATGCCTGAACTTTCCTGAAGAAGATGTCAAAACGAAATTTAAAAAAATAAATAACTTAGTTTTCATATAATTATAAAGAATTTCTGCAATTATAGCAGCAACAAACTGTATTCCCTCTTTGGTGACTGCTTTTGCCCTTTTCCTGTTTTTCACATCATAGAAGTCTTGATGTCATGAAGTGGCTAAACATGATCGAGTCTCCAGGAAGTCATGGTTTTCCCTCTGAAGGCTGCATAAAGCTGAATAGGATTGAAAACTGAAACTAAGAACAGAAAACATGACTGCCTTAGTCTCCTTTCAGCTGGTACTCAAGTAAGTGCTCCTGTGAGCACTGAGGGATCTGTTTTCAGACCAGGAAGGAGAGGATGGATGGTGGAGTGAAAGAAAGAGATTACTGGGATTTGGGGACAGGATGGACCAGCCATAAGAGGAAGCTGTAATAAGGAGGAGAGAAGAAAACTGCTGGCCAAGAGTGATTATGCAAGGACACCAGCACTGAATATCACTGCAGAAAAGACAGACAAGCCAGAATTTGATGAAGGGAAAATGAGCTTGTGATCAATTTGGCTGGAGGGATTTGATTCCTTTGGTTGGGGCGTAAAGCCAAGAGGTTGAAGCCTAGGACTCCTAAGGAAAGAGTCCTTGCTTAGAAAACACTGTTGACAGCTGCATAATTGGAACAAAAGGAATAAATGGAAAACTGAAAGAGGAACAGGACTTTCTAAGAACAGCTTTGGAACAGTCAGACAGGCAGCATACAGGCAGCAGACATAGCCTGGGGTATGCAGTTGCTGCTGTGCACCTGAAGGTCACAATTGTGGTTGTCCACGTTACAAACATGGCTTGAATATCGGCTCAGGTCAGTTGTCAGTGTAACCCACTGCCCACTGCCAACTTCCACTGCCAAAGGGGCAAAAATAGTTCCTTAATGCAGGTCGGGGCCGGAATGTAAGTTAACAGATCAGTGCTGTACACAACTGAGGGTCCAGGACAGCAGAGTTAAACAGGGACAGGTGGAGCTTGGAAGGACAAACAAGAAAAGCTGCTCTTGTTAATGGTTCCACTTAGAAGAGAAAGTCTGCAGGGTCCAGCCCTGCTATAAAGCAGGTATGTCCCATCATGATGCCTGCTTGCCTCATTCCCTCCTGCTCTCATGTACCTACCTCTCATGGAACCTTTGCCTTGCTCAAGACTAAGAATGGAAAGTGCCCAGATCGTGTCCATTTGATCTCTGGTCATTGCACAGTGCATGGCCTGTGGCAATGCCTTCTGGAGGCTTGGCTTCACAAAGTAGTGGTCTTTCTAAACAGTTCAGGATATTCTTTGGTAATATGAGATAAGATACCAAGATACACCATTAAAGCTCCCAGTTTATCATTTTCATCCTTCCACAAGAAGATTGCCGTGAAAAATAAACAAATAGGGGCAGAAAGATCTGCTGCAAACTACATGAAATTCTCACTCACTCTAGACACAATAAGGTCAGTTCAACAGGCATTAATCTGCCTTGCAGGTCAGTATAATGCAAGCAATAAAGTCCACTGACAGCATTTTGTGACTGAGGTGGGTCTGGCCTGAAGAATTTTGCATGTTTTCCTCTCCAAAAGATAAAACCTAAGTTTAAAGTGAGCACATATACATATCTGCAATATGCAACCATTATTATCATGGACACGGATGACCCTTATCTCCCTCTTTTTCATGCTTATTCTGCAGACTTCCCAGGAAAGATGTGGAAGTAAGTAACATTGCATGAGATGATAGTCTTCTCTTCATATCATACAAAAATATGAGTCTTCTGACACTGAGAAGCATCTCATGCGCAGTCTTCAATGTCTGATATGTTCTCCTAATAATTTAGTAAGTAGAACTTTGATAAAAACAGTTAAAACCAAAGCAGAACACTTTTTAAAAATCATACCCTATTATTTAATGCATAAAGAAACTCTGTGAATTGAATTCTATCAAAAATTGCTAAAAACAAGTGTACCATTTTTCTCTCTATTCCATAATTTCCCCTCCACAGTGTGTCAAATCAGGTAAACAAAAATTATGTCCTGGGCATCGCACATTTTTTTGTGTACACTTCCCAGTATTTTAGATAAATACTGCAGTATTTTACGCCTTATTGTGTCTCAGTTTGCATTTCCTTAACTAATCCTAGCATTCACACTTGTATTTAAAATAAATCAGTTTATATATCCCTAGTTAATATTTGCTTAGGGCTTATGTTGATTTCACAATACATGCAATTTTCTGGCTCCATCTTTATCTTCAAGGATTAGATTGAATTGAGCAGCCATGTAGTAATTTAGTTTTATCTTGTGCCTTACAGTTTTATGTTCTTGTAATAGCACTTCTCTATCTTATTTAATTAAATATATCTTATTTCACAATGACAACATTTTTATTTTTTAGTTTATTTGCTAAACAGCTGCCATTGTGGCAAGAATTTGTGGTGAGAGAACACTTGGAGACATTTAGAACAGAAAATATCAAATGTAGAGGGGAGGAAAAGATTTGAATTTGGCGTAAATGCACTCTCGGATTAGCTTGGAATTGCTTTGGATTCACTGGTTGGAATATGGAGCTAAATAATTGTGTTTGGATTACTTTTCTTTTGCTTGTGTTTGAGAGGTATTTGGGTTTGGGGTCCTTTTTGTTTGAGGTTTTTTGTTTGTTTTGTTACGGGCTGTTTTGGTTTTGTTTTATTTTTTTTTAATAGAGGAAGTGCTTTTTGAAAACGAATGTAGCTAAATCTTTGCCAAGTTACACTGAAAGATTTGGGATGATTTTTTGTCTTTGGCTTCACTTACATGAAAATAGCAGGTAAAAGCTAATTATTTTTTCAATTCCATCATTTTAGCACTATCAGGTTAATTTTGATGCTGATGTGGGCAAGGCTTATTGACATCCTATCCATAATAAAAACCAGTGGGTCTGAACACAAGGACTCAGAGTTTTTTCCACCTTCTTAGCTTAAATGGTCTAAATGGTTCTGATAAAACCAAATGTTGTGCAGGTGCACTGAGTCCTTGTTGCAGAGGATATTAAATGGGCTTGATCCTAAACTGACTAGTACGTACAAAGTGTATGTATTTTACTCAAGCACTGGCAGCTTCTCCAGTAGACAGTCTGGCACAGCACAGAGTAAGCATGTCTAGCTTAAAGTCTTTTTCTGATCTGCAGCTGTGTGTGATTATCTCCATTCTTAACAGAAATCACCAAATAAAATGGATATTAAATACATAAAAGAATGGTTTGGGTTTGCCCCATCAGTTTGTCTTCAGGAAGTGCCTTTTCCTCTTGGGTGATTCTTCTTAAATCATTATAAAGATGGGGCCTCTGTTGAACAAAAAGCCTCTTATAGTTGGGAACTGCCTTTTGCTAACTCCTCCTCTTGACAAATCTCATGTTGTCTTTTCCTTTTGCGCTCCTTATACTACAGGTACACTCTCTGTGCCCTCAAATGGCTTTCAAGGATGGTACCTTTTCTCAGCACCAGAGGCACCCGCACCTGTGTGTTCCTATCAATTCCCTTATATATCCCACCAATGTAAATTAAACTCACAGATTCTAGGAAGGAACAGACTTTTGCAGGTTTTGCAAATTGTCTCTGATTCCAGTCGGAAGCAGGTTAACTCAGCTTCTTTCTGCTATTCAATTGGCACAAAGTAACTGTAACCTCTGACTTCACAGCACCAGCTGCACTCCGACACCACTGCCCAGGTAGTGTAAAAGCCTTTCCCAGTACAGATCAGCCCAGCTGCTATGCAAGGAAGGAGTCTGACTATCGAGCACATCACAGAATCACAGAATATGCTGAGTTGGAAGTGACCACAAGGATCATGCAGTCCAACTCCTGGCCCTGCACAGGACCATCCCCAAGCATCCCACCATGTGCCTGAGACCATTGTCCAAACACTTAAACTGCCAGGCTTGGTGCTGTGACCACTGCCCCGGGGAGTTGTTCCAGTGCCCAACCACCCTTTGGGTCAAGAACCTTTGCCTAATATGCAACCTAAACCTCCCCTGACACAACTTCAGGCCGTTCCCTCGGGTCCTGTCACTGGTCACCACAGAGAAGAGATCATTCTCTTTCCCTCCTCTTCCCCTCACGAGGAAGTTGTAAGTGCAATGAGGTCTCCCCTCAGTCTCCTTTTCTCCAGGCTGAAAAGACCAAGTCACCTCAGCTGCTCCTCATAAGGCTTCCTCTCAAGACCCTTTACCATCTCTGTTGCCCTCCTTTGGATGCTCTCTGTTATATCATGGTGCCCAAAACTGTCCCCAGCACTCGAGGTGAGGCTGCCCCAGTGCAGAGCAGAGCTGGACAATCCCCTCCCTTGCCCAGCTGGTGATGCTGTGCCCAGCTGGTGATCCATGACATGGATGTCCCTCCTGGCTGCCAGGGCACTTCTGGTTCCTATTCAACTGGCCAACAACCAGGAGCCCCAAGGCCCTCTGTTCCAGCACAGGCCAGTTATACCCATTCCTGCCTGAAATGGCCCTGACTTAATAAGAAATGTTTTAAATTATTTGTTTACAGTAACATTAGCACATGATAGTGAAGACACGTTGCAGAGGTGTACAAATACATGAAAAATATAGGAAAAAATTAAGCAAGAAAAGGTATTTTACTATGTGTTCTTGACATGAGCCAAAAAATGCCAACTGAGACTCAGAGGCTTTGGGTTTAAAACAATCAGTTTTTTCCACATTAAATACGTAGTTAAATTATAAAATTCTTTTTCAGAACAAGTCAATACTTTCTCACAATATTTTCAGAAAAAAAAATCACTAGATCTGACTATAGGAAATATGCAAATAATTTTGGAAATTGCAAACATGTTTGGTGCTGCATTATACTTTATTCAAATTTCTCTTCTACCATATAAAAAGAAATACAAGAAGAAATGAGAATGTGTGGTGCAGGTAACACTCTTGCTTTTCATGTAAGGGGCAATACAAACACTATAAGGTTTGACATAATTCATTTCCTTACATACAGTGCAGGCTATATGTCCTAAAGAGAATGATTCAAGTCTTGGTATGAGAACATTGGAAAAGATCCAAAATATAATGCAGAGTATATGCTTTTCATAATTTCCTGCTTTAAAAGCGTACTGGGTTGACTCTGTAATGCTTTTAGAGATATGTGCAATCCTGCCTGCCTGTTTTTTAACAGCTAAGTATTTTGTCATTGTTGCACCATGGTAAGATTACTTGGCTCATGCTTTGGCCTCGTTTTAGGACTAAAATGTTTGGGAACAGAATATGTTGTCTTTTGGGTTCCCATTCGTTCAAACAATGCCCAGCAGCAGTACAATCACAATATTATGTCTAACAATAATCATATGCAGTAATTTCCAATCACAGTGGCTACATGTAGAAGCAGCTACAGACTGTTGGAAATATGAGGAAATGTCCAACCCTTTTAAGGTGTCTGGAAAGAAAAAGGAAGAAGTTCACAGCTTCATGAGGAAAATTAAAACCTTGCTGAACCACGTTGAACACCTGAAAATATCAAAGAACAAAAGATAAATGGGGAAAAGCCTGAAAAAGTTATGAAATGTAAAAAGGAATAAGTTTCAGTAGGGTAATAAATTACATGTAATAACAAAAAAAGTAAAAATAAACAATCTGTAACTAGTGAAATCTCATGGCCTGCAGGAAGCTGCCAATGCGGCTCTAATAACTGGAATCTAGAATATTGTGTCGACGTTTAAATAACCTGAGTCTGAGCTAGACCAAGAAAGGCCAGAGGGATTTGGGGTTGCAGTCTCATCACTACAATAGATTTCTCTGGTACATTATACAAATTCAGAAGAGTAGTTTAGACAGTCCATTATTCCATTTGCAGTGAAGAGCTGGTCTGTAGGTGGGTTGGTTTTGCACGACCTTGTTTTTGGTAGCGGGGGGCCACAGAGGGGGCTCCTGTGAGAAGCTGCCGGAAGCTCCCACCATGTCCAGCAGAGCCAAGGGCTGATGGCTCTGATGATGGACATGCTGCTGGCCAAACCTGGACCAATGAGAGAGGCTGGTATCGCCTCTGCGATGACAGATTAAAGAAGAAAATCAAAACAAAGTGGGAGCACAGTTTGTGTTGTTAGTCAGAGAAGAGGAGGAGGTGAGAACGTGTGAGGAAAAACAACATGGAGACACCAAGGTCAGTGGAGAAGGAGGGGAAGGAGGTGCTCCAGGCGCCGGAGCCGAGATTCCTCTGCAGGCTGTGGTGAAGACCATGGTGAAGCAGCTGTGCCCCTGCAGCCGATGGGGATCCACGGGGGATGCAGAGAACCACCCGCAGCCCGTGGGGAGGTGCCCGTGCCGGAGCGGGTGGATGCCTGCAGGAGGCTGGGGTCCAGTGGCAGACCCGGAGGAGGGAGGGGGCCCTGCTTCCAGGCTGGAGCAGCCTGTCCTTGGAGGACTGCACCCCGTGGAAAGAGAGACCCACGGGCAGCAGTTTTGGGAGGGCTGTGTGCCTGTGGGAGGGGCTCTCGTTGCAGCAGTTTTGAGAGGAGTGCTGCTCGTGAGAAGTTCCCAGAGAACCGTCTCCCATGGGAGGGACCCCACAGCTTCACAGGGGAAGGACTCCTCTTCCAGAGCAGTGGAAGAAAATCTCAGTTGACAAACTGACCAAAACCTCCATGCCCTGTCTCCCTGCACTATCAATAGGAAGGAGGGAGGGATTGAAAGAAAAAAGATGTTTTGAAGGGCTTATTTTACTTTTCATTATTCTACGCTGATTTTGTAGAGTTTGTTACAAACAAATCTGAGGCTAAGCTGAGCCATGGAGTGTTTTCTCCCAGTCATTATCTCAACTTATGAACCCTTTGTTTAATTTTTTTTTTTTCTCTCCGCTGTCTAGCTGTGGCAGGGGACCATGAGTGAGCGACTCTCGTGAGTCCCTGGCATTTGGCCAGTGTTGAACCACAGCATGTCAAATTACGGTTGTTTATGTCAGGTATTACTTGGTGGTCTCTGTGCAAGGAGCCTGTACCTTGCAGCCTTAGATACTGGGAAGTCTGAGCCAGACATCCCATTTGTAAAGAAGGTGCTGTAACACAGGCAGAAGTCCAGCTGTGATTATCTAGGATTGACATTTCATGTTCAGCCCTTTTGCAGAAAAAGCGATTTGCTTCTGGGTCACGGGTGAGCTCTGTATTGAACTGTCTTGGGTATCTGCCCTTGACTGGACACCAGGGGCCCTGATACTGGAGCAGATAAATTCAAAATCTGTGCTAACTGGCAACTCGCATAACCTTATCATCCAGGGCTTTGGAAGAAGGATTGGAATGGGCTCTAAAGCACTTTGCCTGGCTCAGGACTGCCGTAGCAGACTATGTTCACTGTGGTTCATGCTGACCATGGGAACTAGAGGACACCTACAGAGCAGGATGTTCTAAATGCACTCGTGGTGCTTTCACCCAGGCTGGAAATGGCATGCCACTTCCACCTATTCTAAGATCTTTCAAAATTATCATCTTTATGCTGTTATGAGTCTATGAGAAATTCAGGCTCCACAAAGCTAGTGTGAGGATAAGGTCAAAATGTGTCCCCAAAAGAGGAGGGTCATCTATATCTATCTGAAAAGCTGAAAAACATGAAACAAAAGATGAACAGAGAAAAAAAAATGGAAGTGAAACATGGCCGTTTAATTTAGACAAGATTCTTAGCATTTAGAAAGAGAAAACAGCTAACCATCAGGGAAAACTTCCTGTTTGTGAGAGACATTAAAGTGACTCCAAAGGAAACATTTAGGATGTTAAAAAAATGATTGAACCAAAAAGTGAGAAATATATTTCATAGAACAATCCTCCAGTTGCAGGGCAATGAACTGGATGACCTAATAGCTCTTTTCCATTCCTTACATCTATGATTCTCTGATTCTAAATATATATTCAGAATTCTACAAGAGGCAGTGAAACAGTAGAGACATTGAAGAACATAAGTGGAAAGTTAGTGAAAGATTAGTTTGATTCTGCTGCAGGCCTAAATGAATTCCTCACCTCATTATTCATTGGGGGGAAGTGGGGAGAAAAATTTTAAAAAATAGGAATGTAGCATCTCTGTGACTGAGAGACATTCTGCTGGAGGGGAAAGTAAATGTTAAAAGGTTTTGCTATTGCACTGGAGAAGATAATAAGGCAATTAGGACTGCTACATTTGACAAAGCACCAGGCTCAGATGAATTGTGTCCCAGAATCCTGAAGGAAGTAACAAAGGAAATAAGAAAGCCTTCAGCAAAGGTTTTTGACAGGCCACTAAGGAGTGCAGTCATACCCAAGGACTTAAGGGGTACTAAAGCTATCCCCAGATTCAAGAAAGAATCAAGGGAAAATTCAGGGAACAAGTCCTCTAAGTCTCATTTCAGTTGAGAGAAATATATTGGAAATATTGCTAAGGGACCATGTTGAAGTAATTTTAATGTCTAATTTAATACAGGTAGCAGGAAATCATGAGAAATCTGCATGACATTTTAGCATGTTATGGGAGTTGTACACCACAGTGAATAGATTGATCTCATTCATACAGCTGTCAAGGTGGTAAAAAAGGGAAGAGAAACCCTATATAAACTATGGTATGAAGAGTTGGGATTAAACTTTTTCAATTCAGCTGGACATTGCCTTAAAGGTTGCCAAAGTAGATCTACTTTAGAAGTGCAACATTACAGAAGAACATATAAAAACTAAAAGGAAGAGACACAGTAATGCATCCTAGTGGTTAAAGACATTTGAAGAGCTTGGCTACTGTAGTTACAACCACACTGCAATCTCGTGCAGATGGATCAAACCATAATAGCTCTAAACTAGCTAAGCTAAGTACCCAGTGCAGTCAGGCAGCACCAAGCTGGACTCGGGCTGCAAAGCCTGACTGACATCCAGGTAAATACCTCGGCATGATCCTGCTACAATCAACTGATATCACAACTGCATTACCCTGCTGGGATTAACCAGTTTAAAGCTAGCTGAGGTGAGCCTTTAAAAGCAGTGGTATCTTTAGTCATGTTCCTAAACTACCAGTCCACAATCTTTTCAATTTGGTGAATCCTTTGAAGCTTAAAAAAAATCCAACCCTACTTAAATCGTTTTATGCATATAGATGTAAACTTGTAAAACAAAAATCATGAGAACTGTATTCCCAAAACTTAAATGAGGCATTGAGACACACTGAATCCTGAGTCTAACAGCTCTAGTCTGTCATTACCTGTAGGTTGTGACTGCGTCCACACTTTTTCAGGAAACTGTCTGCTCTTTCTCTTCAGCCTTAAGCACCATTATTTGTCTCTCAACTCTTTCTTTTTCCTTTCCCACTTCCAGTTTTCCCTTCAAGAATCCCTTGAAAACCTAGATTTGATACCAGACCAAATTTGTAACCATGGACAAGTCATAAAAACTCAGAACTCTGTACATTCAAATGTACCATTCTTTTGTTACAGGGTGTTAAAACCTTCCATATATGGAACATAATACTATTTTTTCTCTTGCTAGGGTTTTATGGTCTGTGGCATCAAGTAGCATGTAGTCTTTTAACAAATGGCAAGAGGAATGATAAAGAGAATACTGCTTAACTCAGCTTAAAGAAATCAACTTAAATAGCTCGATTCACTGAAGGCAATAAGACCTGTGCCTTTCCAAAGAATACAGGATGCCAAGTTGGGTAGAAGTGGGCAAAGAGAATTTCTTCTGATGTCACTCCTTATTCTAACCTTGTTTGCCTCCATAAAATGGGATATCCTGCTTTGATGGCTTAAAAAGCCAAGCTTTTTGTGTGAGATGACTTCACTTTCACTTTACAAATTGTGCATACTGCCATGAGGTAAAAATTTGCAAGAAAGATAGAAACTGCCATGCTATTAACAGAAATTTTTGCATTAGGAAATTTTTCCCTCTTTGAATCTTTACGGGCTTTTTAGTTCATTTCAGCACTACCACCCTTCTTCCCTTACCTCTTACTCCCTCATTTGTTCAGGTTGTTGTTTGCTGTTTGCTTCGTTTTCAAGTAAGTGCCAGACATTTTAGTAGAGGGCAGACTCTAGGTCTGCAAAAAAACTTTATTTTATTTATATGACTGTAAACACCTGTTCCAGATGGACAAGTTACAGGATATTTTGGGATTTAGCTTTTGTGGCACTTTGCCCTGAACAGAGTAGAATACTTCTAAGAGCTGTCTGAGCTGTGTCTTTTCATCCAGCACACACCAAAGGCCACCACCTGGAGGTAAAACTGAAGTTAACAGGGTCCCACTGGTGTGACTAAAAGCTTCATTTGGCCCAAGCTTCCTTCATATTCACAGGGACAGGTTCTGCCTGTGGATGCATATATGCCAATGTCAGTGAAAATAAATGAAGTTGTGCCAGGCAAAAAAAAAAAAAAAAAAAGAAGGGCAAAAATAAAAAAAAAAAAAAAAAAAAAAAGGAAAACGAAAAAAAAAAGAAAAAAAAAAACACAAACCCCCACCCCCCAAAAAAACCCAAAACATAGAGACAGAGACATATCCTTGTGCTCTTGTAAGTTTTCAGCTTTATAGAGCAATCTGTGCCTTAGGATTAAAAAGATATAATATGTAGCATGCAGAGGGATGACTGGGGGGCATGGAACCATCTGCAAATGTTTGAAAGATGTTTGCATTCCCCTTAGGCATGAAAGAAATTACTTCCTATGTTGCCAGAAAAAATTTCCAAGAAATAGTGGGTCAAAGTTAAAAAAGGGAAACTTAAAATAAAGTTCAGAGGAGTGTTGCTGGCAGTGAGGCTATCTGTACAATTTTTAAAGCAAGAGCAAAATCCCAGGCAGTAGGCAATGCAATACTTAAATCTTTTGTCTGTGGTCACCAGCTAACGCCCACTTCTTATATTATCTGGGAAGAGAGTTAGGAACCTCAGAAGAAAGGATTTGAGATTCTGTTTTCCTGGGAATGGTCTAATGTGTAATGAGAATCCTAGGAACCCTGAACAAAGCTCCAAGTCTCTCCTTTAGTTGGTGTCCTTTAGCCTCACTCTTGCATTCTTGACTGATCAAGGAATGACCATCATCAAGACCAGGAAGGTTTTGGACATACTGGGAGAGGTCAGCTAGAGAAAATCTTTACATATTAATGATGAAAGTACACTAAATTGATACATAGAAAACAAAGGACAGAGAAGAAAAGCCTGCAAGTAAAACTAAAAACTGTCAAAAGCCACAAGACAGTGGTGGATGCCCAAGTGGTCACACTGAAGGTATTCTGCACGGGTGTCAGAAAACCAGTTGTGTGTGTGGGTGGTAGAGGCAGCTCAGGGCTTGAAGGACAGGAATGACATATGAAGGTGTATAGTCAAAAAGTAAATAAGTTAACAAGATCAAAAGCAAAATGTTAGCAAGATCAAACCAAACTCCAGAAATCACAGGACAGAATTTCTCTGCTCGGATCAGCAGATTGCCAGAGCTGTGCTAGTGACTGCACTGGTTTGATAGCAAAGGCCAAGAGATTCCAAAAGACACTGAGGAGATTAAAAAAAATAAAACAAAACAAACAAAACCCCCAAACAAACACAAACCAAAGCAAAAAAATATACCCAGCTCCAAACAAATTAACAAACAAAACCTCATGAAACAACAATCCAAAACTCCCATGTTACTGGAAGACTACATTTGAAGTAATCATAAACAGCAGCTTTCTGGAGCCAGAAGCCCAGATGACAGTAAGCATTCCCATGTGCTTTCAGGATCTACTTCAAAATAAGACTATACAAAAAAATCAATCAGTAATAAGAATAAATCAAACAAAGTAAAGGGGAAAAAAAAAAGAGAAAAATCTGCAACAGTCGTATTTACTTTTAAAGAGGAATTACAAAAAAGGGCAGTTCATTGTAAAAATATCAGGAGTATGTAACAACATAAATTATTGGAAAGTGGCACTATGGCATATTTAAAAACAACATATTAGAAGCTCAAGATGAACAAACAAAAAATCCAACTCCAAAAAGATCAGGGAAAAATCTCTCCAAGGATAAACAGTAGAGGAGTTTGTTAGAAATAAAAATCCTTCAGCAAAATTGGATTTGTATCTACTTAAGAAAAATAGAAAAGTTTATAAGCCTTGGGAAGCTGGATATAGAAGTGTAATAAGATAGGCAGAAAAGATTTTGAAGAACAACTTGTTAAAAGCATAGAAGCTAACCATAGGACATGTCAGAGTGGAAAGTTTACCAGTGATCACCCGTGGGTGATCAATGTGCATCAAATACCACTCAGGAACCACAAGGCCAGAAGAACTGTATGGGAAATAAGCCTAAAGCACTTTTCCTGACTGGACAATGACAGATGTTTCAGGAAAAAAAAAAAAAAGAAAATTAAATTTGATAAGGTCCTCAGTGTAAGCTTTCTCAACTAATACCAGTTCTGTCTTATCCCTAATTTTTTCCCATAGCAGAAAAACAGGAGGTGGCAAGTTTACTAGAAGTCTTTACTCAGGGTTTCAGAGTGATCAAGTGAACAACTGACTAGTAACAAGAATCTGGAGTTTTGGAAAAACTAAAAAGAAAAACAAAAATCATGACAGTGATAAATATGTCATGCCTGGGAAATGTCAACATAATTCCTTTATAGAGAAGCTGTGTCTCAGAAGGAGTTCTTTGTGGATGCCTGAAAGAACATGGAAAAGAACGACCCAGTCTGTACAGCACTCCTTGATTTCCGAAAACCACTGTCATGATCCTTCACAGAAGCCTCTTAGAGAAACTGAGCTGTCTGGGTAAGAGGGGAGGTCCTCTTATGAATTAATATCAAGCATAAGACAGGAAACAAAAAGATAGGAATAAATGATTAGTCCTCAAAATGGAGAAAGATTACTAGAGAACCTGTACTATTCAGCATGTTAAAAAATGATCTGGAAAATGAGTTAAATAAAGTGGTAAAAAAGGTTGGAGACATACAAAATTATGCAGGATACTTAAATGTAAAGCTGACTGTGAGGACTTGCAGAAGGAGCTCATGGCACTGAGTGAATAGGCAATAAAATGAAAGATGAAATTCAATGTTGATAAGGGCGTATAGGAAAAAATAGCCCTAACTATACATACACTGTGATGGGCTGTAAATAAGCCACTACCACACAGGAAAGAGATCCTAGAGTTACTGTGGATAGTTCTCTGAAAACAGCAACTCAGTGCTCAGCAGCAGTCAAAAATGTAATAGAATGGCAGGAATTATTGGGAAAAGAAAAGAGAACAAAACAGAAATCATTTTTATGTTTTTATGTAAATGCATGCTGTGCTTGCATCTAGGATGCTGTTCACAGTTTCAGCCACCCAACTGAAAGAGATTACAGCAGGGCTTGAAAACACGGAGAAAAAGGCAAAAAAAAGACAATTGCAGGTATGGTGTGTCTCTTCCATACAACAGACTGAACTGACTTAGATGTGGGTAAAAAATGAGACAGTTACTGAGTGAGTGAACATGGTTACATACATATTACAGAGGTACCAGTGAAATGATTAAACAAGAAGTTTAAGCCAAAAAATTGCTTTTTTGTACATGGCAAGCAAATAGATGAAGGCATGCTCCTTTTTCATGAGATGAGATTGAGAAGCAATTGTTATAAATATCTGTATGTTTTCATATAGATTTGAAAAATTAACTCCCATGGTCTGAAAGAAAACTCCACTTTAGAAACCCCCTCGCACATTTGCCATGCAGCTGGATGATATATTAAAGAATGAACTGCTTCACAGAGGTGTTGAGTTCCTATGGTCATCCCTGAGCAGTCACTACAGAGTAATGTTGCAAATAAGAAAAACAGCTTAATGGACCATTGATCTGTGTCTGAGTCACTCTTACATTAGAGGAGACAGAAAATGCTTCCCCCAAGGCTGGTCTGCAATGTGGTGGTTAAAATACTGTGCTGGAAATTAGAAATTGCGGGTTGAGAACCCATCAAGGAGAGAAAGGTCCAGACTGCAGGTCCCCAGGTACAGGACTGAAAACATTCCTCTATGCCAGCAGGGACATCAAAAGGACTGAGCACTGTTTGGCTTCCCTTGTGGAGAAGTGGAGATTAATGACACTCCTAAATCTGGGCTACAACTAAACACAGATAGTAAAGTGGTGCCTTTCCTCCACTGTCCATAAAGGATGTTTACAAGGAACCCACTGAGTCTTAGAAGAGTAGAAACTGCTGAAGAAAAGAAATCCCACTTTGCTGCCTAAGGTTTGGATACTATCTCTACCAGCAGGCTATCTGGATTTTACCTTTCATTTTTGGAGACAGTGCAATACATGGATAAAAGAAACACACCAGAGCAGAGGCCCCCTTCTTTTGATTTAATCCAGGCAGCAGAAGTGGGCTGTTATCCTACATGTAACTCAGCTAATAGAACAACATGCATCTCCCTGCCCTGTTCTTTAGCAGCAGAGCAGTGGAGTGTCAGGAGGCACTGTTTTTCCTGGATCTGAATACAATTGTGTTGTGTTTCCAGACCCCTTCTCACCTTGCCTCCCTGCCCTACCTCTGCCCCATTTGACTCCTTGCCTCCCCTCCTCAGTGTAGGGAAAATTGTGCCCTCCTGTACTAGTTCAGCCGACTCCCCACCATCCAGATTTTAAGAGGGAAAAAAAGCCAATTTGAACAAAACAAAACAAAAAAAAAAAACCATAATCATCATCATCGTCATAAAAAGAGAGAGAAACCTAAACAGGCTACACCTTTTTCACAATGTCAGAGAATGAGAAGAATCAGCATCAAAATCACAGGAGGCCACATTAACAAGAACAGAGTTTTATCATCATATCTCTGACTCTTTACACTTAAACAGATCAGAATTTTTCTTTGCACAAAATCCTGTCTCCAACCCCAGCAGCAGCATGATCAGAAAGATGTAGATGTGCATTGCCTGAACCTTCCCTTTTAAGATTTCATCTATTCTTCTTAACCTGTTGGACCTCCTGCCAAAACTGTACATGAAGCTGAACCAGAGACAAAATCTGCATACAATTTCCCTGCAAAGCTGGCAGGGAGAGTCTCAGGATACAAACAAGCAGCGTTAAAAAAATCAACACAAACAAAGAGAGTGTGGATTTGCCTTTGCATGCTCCTGTAAGGCTGCATGCAGGCTCAGCTACTGTTTTGCAAGAATAGCTTTCATATACAATGTAAGATCAGAGATCACCAGGGATAAGTAACGTCTCACTACATTTTCAATACCGTGATCCCTTTGAGACACTACCTTGTAATGTCTTGAATAGCCCCAGTGTTTAAGTTCAACAGTGTTGCCTGGTAAGCCACTTCACAAGTTTATGTTCTTTTGAATAAAAAAGTGTTTCCTTACATCTCCTCCAAATGTTGGGGTTTTTTTTTTTCCTTTTTTGTTTCCATTTTTACTTCTTTTGCTTTGTTATCTGTGCATGACTGAAAATGTTAATTTGGCTTGACATAGGCTGTTCCATTTAGACTTTTAACTTCCTTCTCACTCTCCCTAATTCTAGGCTGCTGCAGGTTTATGAGTGTTTTTATCCTACATTTGTATCTTAGTTCATTTGTTAGCCATATTAGAATTTGTTTCTTTAGCTTTGTTTTGAAGTATTACAAAATTCCTGTACTACAGTGGCCAAACCCACAAAGTAATAGTTCACCAACAGGCACAACTAGAATCATATTCCACTCTAGTATTTTCTCTTTTCCTATACGATTGCTCTCCCTTCATGAAGCTGGAAACAATCCTGTTTCCTATGGATGTAATTTAAAAACAAATAAAACTTTTATGTTGGGAAATACGGTTTTGCACAGTTATGCAAAAAATAAAAAGTCTAACATCTAGGAAAGTACATTTATATTGTGATTTTATAATCACATCCTACACCTATGTGGTGCTTTGGAGCTAATAAAGACTATAAAAAGTGCATAATGGCTTATTTTCTATTCTGTCGAGGCCAGTGATTGATGAGGTACCACACTTTTAACAGTGGTCTCAGGAGCAGGGAGCAGCGCATTGATCCTCTGCTCCATCTTCTCCCTGCACCCTTGGCAGCCCCAGGCGCCGTGGGGAGCCCCAGCGCAGCCCCACTCCTGCAGCAGCCACGGCCCTGCCACAATCCACCACCACCCTGTAAAGGGCCCTCTCCTTCCTCCATCCCTGCAGCTGGAGAGATGACAAATCTGGCTTAGTCACAGCCAGGGAATGTGGACATTAGAGCCACAGCCTTGTCTTTGAGCAGAGCTGTGGGACATCTACAGCCTAATTGTGCTGAGGTCTTTTAAAGTCACCTCTGCTGGGATATGTTCTGACATGTGAAAAATTCTCCTGTGCTTTAATCACTGCTTACTACACTAATGTTAATCACATTTTGTTGCCTCCTTCTCCCTTATCTCTCTGCTCTATCCATCTTGCTCCTCAACTCACAGATAAAATCATAAAGTCTTTTGGGGAAGACGTCACACTGCCTAGAATTACACACCTCCAAATCCTTGATTTGGATTATTGGTCAATAAGAGTGTGTGAATGACATGAGCAGTCATCAGAGCTAGATAGAGTTAAGGTAAAATCTTCCTCTCTTACACCAGAAAAGTGTCTGGGCAGTAGTTTTGATGGATTAATCTTAAAAAATGCAGTTTTGGACTATACTGAAACTAAAGATTAATTTAGCAAATGGTTCCAACTCAACTGAAAACAGGCACTGTTTGCTGAAAATGTCAATATGATTCATTTTAATGTTCTCTAAATGTTTTGCTTTCTCAGGCCAGATTAGCCATAGGCTTTAGATGGTTTCCAAAAGGCCAGTAAGAACAGGATAAAGAAGTTTTTATATGCTCTCCTACACTTTAAAGGCTCTCCTATACTATTTAAGCTGCCTCCCAAGCTGAATCAATGAGCTTTGCCGTTTACCACCTTCATGATTAAATGCAAGTCAAAATTGAGGTAGAGATTTTCCCTCTCTCTCCAATTCTATTTCTTGTAAAGTATTTCTTTAAGAAAGCAAGGAATGGAGCAATTCTCCCTTTCTCTCTGTCACTGTTCCTTTTCCCACATAGTCAATTCAGGTCAATGCAGATGTATTCTTTGGTTTGGTTTAAGCACTGAGCTAAAATGCAACTCTTGCTTCATTGTGGAACACTAGCTGTGCTTTAAAGGAGTAATATACCCGCCTCAAAATTAGAACCGCATCCCAAAAAGTCATTAATCCACAGGTTTTACATTTATATACGTATATACATATACAGATTCAGAACAGATGTGAGATACTGATATTATACCTGATAGGCCAAATGGAATGGATGAGTTTTTAATCAATATTTTGAAAGAAGACAGAGCATTAATAATAAGGAGACTGATTCTCTGTTGAGGTCATATAAAATTCAGTGTTTCTGCAGTTTTCTAAACCCTTTTACTTCACTGACAACCACTTAAAAAGCAAAGGAGAAAAAAAGTTGTCTTTTTACTTCAAAAAATCTCCAATCCTTGCCTGTAATATGCTTCATAATTTGTTTGCTGCATTACATGACAGTTGCATGTTCCAACGAAATTGCAGTTACACAGTAGGTCTCATCTCTTCTCCAAAAGCCCTGTAAACACAATACATTTCAGAAATGGTTTGCCTCTAGAGGGTCAGAGTCAGAAAGATGATTCTGTCAATGGAGTAAGTGTGAAGTTGCTTTTGACCTTAATCTGAGGGCATTAAAATGCATTTTTATTCTTCTTTTTTAAAGGGGTACATGTGTGCAGTTTAAAGGAGAAAAAGAGGAGAAAGAATTTAGGTCTGGTTTGCAAGAAGAGGTTTTTCTCATTGGTGTGTGAAATTTATCAACTAACTGCAGCAGCTGGAGAGAAAAAATCATGTCTTTAAGTCTGCTTTTCCTGTTTTGAACCAGAGACACTGGCCTGCTAACTAAATACAGGTAGAGAAGAACTGTTTTGAGTTTAATTGATTTTATTAACCAATTTAAATCATTGAGAGAAAAAAAGTTGGTACCTATGGAGCAGGAAAAGGAGACATAATAGCTACTAAACGATATGTTCAGAACAGTGGTTCCTGAACTTGTACTGTGCTTGAAGGTTTCTCCTAACAAACATTATTCCCTTTCTTACAAAACTTTACTTGATTATAGCCTTAAATCATCATGTCTACAAAGACATTGTTATTTTAACCAAGCAAATGAACGAGGTCCATGGATCTGCTCGTGGGTTCAGCAGAAAATATTTCCCCAAGCATCCATCTCTGCAGTGGAGGCATTTCACAAGTGAGGTGATTTAACATTCCCAAAGTCCCTATAGAAAATGTTCTAGAAGGGCTTTCCAAGGCTTTCTAGAAAACTCTAGAAATTTAATGAAGACTTTTATCATTAGGTACTTTGTAAAGTTTATATTGATATTGATATCTATTGTATCCTTCCTACAGAATTCTAGACAGAACTGAAATAATATTTTTTTTTCCACTCCAACCCGTAGAGGTCTCATTTTCTCACTTAAAGACAGTAGAGTTTGACTGCTTAGGTATTCAAAGTGGTTTTGATGGTGCTTGTGATTCTGGTTTTCAGGAGCTTCTGTAGTCATCTCCTGTCACATAGGGAGCCAGGATACAGAGCATTCTCTCAGCCCCACCTCTTGAAACTGTTTCACTTGGAATGGTAGGACCTGGGATTCCCTGGACCACCATAAGGGGAAGGTGACTCTATATCCTGATGTGGGAATCATTTTCTGGGAGATATGTATAGTTTCCTGCCTCTTCTTTATTAACACATAGATATTTTTATGTGCACAGGGACAATTGTATAAAAATAGGGTCCTCCCTGCCACTGGAATTAGAAAGCTGGAGTCTTGCAGTCCATGGTGAGAGATGGTCTCTCTGCTCCGGCAGCTTCTTTCATGGCACACTAAGCCCGAACCTCAGTATTAGCATGTAGATGGAGATACCTGTGAACTCAGTAGTTGGACTCATGCCACCACCTCATTTTACATAAGCCACTGAGCTGTTCCCTCATTTTAATGTGTTCAGTCACAACTGATGGCCCCGAGGGCAAACTCTTCAATCCCATTAGCTATCCAAGTCCCAGTGGAAGCCACTTTCTTTGAAGAAATTACTTCGTCTTACCTCAGCTCTGTAACTCCTACAGCATCTTCAGATCCCACTACCAGTTTGTCACCAAAATTTAGTGAGTAACAGTAATTTCAAGACAATGGCTGATATCAATGATTTTTCCAAGCAAAAAGTGCTTATTCTCAGTCTCCTGCTGAGGATAACTCGCTTGTTTTTCCCTTGCTTCCTCATTTTCCCCATCTCAATTAAATAACCAACCTGGTGCAAAAAGCAATTTCGATTCTTTTTTTCCTCTGACTAAATGGAAATGGGTTTCATTAGAGCATCCAGTACATGCCATAAACAGGGCAGGTACATCTGAGACAGTTGCAGCAATAGATCCATGTATTAATATTTCAGAAATCTCTAAGAGTGGGCAAATACACTGCCCTTCACTACAACAGTTATTATTTAATAGCTTACTTTATCAAATGCCATGTCAGGGGTAAATGGGAAAATGTATTGTATTGTGAGGGATTAAGGTTTGTCAGTCACAAAAATAGACTTAAATCCTGCAATTCAGCTGACAAAACAATTCACATGGCCCTGCCTCAGAGTTTGAAAGGAAGCCATTAGAGGAACTGAAATATTCCCTTGAATTTACATCCCAGCACATATCTCAGCATGTTTTGCAAGTAACATTATCTCTACTTTAAATAGGGGGAAAGAGTATCTATAACAAATTGCAGAAAGCAGAGCAGAGCTTCTCAAACTGCTGTCAGCTCAAGCCAAAGAAGTTCTCGTGATGGGGTTGCCTCACTTGAAGCGCCATGCACAGCAGCTATGCAGATTTCAGGTGCAAGCTCTGGGCAAAGACAGCTTGAGTTTTTCTGCACTGTTTTCCTCAGCATTAGCAGTCTCTGGCTGGCTCATGCACAACCAGCTCACACAGGTGTGGCTCATCTACCACATAACCATGCCAGCCACACCAGAGGGCAACCACAGCCTCAAGGGAGATATCAGACCCGAACTCAAAACTTCTGAATCCCAAGAAATTGCTGATCACTTCTGAATTCTGAACAAAAATATGGGTTTCTTCTGTGTTCAGATTAAACTCTGAGGGCTCTAAAACCTTGGTATCTTCCCATGACATAGCTGTGAAATGATGGCGCTGGTTGGCTCTGCTGCCTCCAGGGATGGATGGGGGTGATTAACATGGAGAGGGTACCCGTGAAACAGGCAACAGCTGCAGAGAGAGAGACACGAGCTCAGCATGGAGCAGGCGTGGGAGAGGAAATGTATTTAAACTAAACTGCCGAATCTTCGGAGAGCTGTTTCTTCTTTTCCTGAAACTGCCACCACTGCTGAGCAAATTCATCAGCTGAGTGACTAATGGGAGACATCCTGAGAGGCAGAGGTACAACTGAGCCAAAACTGCTTCCCATAAAGCCCTATTCAGTGCCTCTTTGTCTCATTTATTACCGCATAAAATATCCTTCATGGGAAAGTGACTGACAATTATACTTTCTCCATATATCTTTGCACTCTATGTTGTCTTGACAAAAATAGGTAGCTTCTGTCTTCAGCCCCTTTCCTTTTAAACCATCTCCTTTCTTTTGTCAGTTACTTAGTGAAAGAAAATGTCATTCTCCTGAATTTTTCATATCACTCTTTCTAAGGGAGTCACTTCTGACTTTTTCGTGCAAATCCAAAATACAGCCCCATATGAGCTACTATGAAGAAAATTAACTCTATCCCAGCCAATACCAGAACACATTGGAAGCAATGTCAGCATCAGCTGGAACACAAATTCACAGCCAGAAGTTTCAGTTCCCAAAAAAATGAGAGAAGCAGAAGGAGCAGATGAGACAGTGAAGTGCCTCCTGTTGCCATAGAAATCAGGTAACAAGTGACCTCATCTCCTGATTTTGCTCCCGGAGCAGGGAGCCACAGTTTCCAGGCCTGTGAAGGGAGGACTTGGCCAGTCCATCATGATGCAGTCAGTGAAATTGGCTTAATGGCACCTTCTGTTACTTTAAGTTTTAAACCTCCGAGAGGGCACAGTGAGCAGACAGGTGTTTTGTTCTCAGGATAGGAAACACGTACAGTATTTACTGTCTTACAATATCTTTCCCTTTTCTTTCTGTTGCTGCTTCTGACCTTCTGTATTTCCACCGTGCTCCCTGTTTTGAACTTAAGTTTCCAATGGCTTTTTGACTCTCTCTGATCTCCTCCTTTTAGAGTCTATCTTATCTATAACACTTGGTTTTGTACGTTTTATTTTGCTTTTTGGTGAGAACAGGAGGTAAGGCGATGTACTAGACAAATCACTGCACTGAGGTTTGAAAGACAAGCATTAACTCTGGCTCAGGTTCTGAACAACAGTAAGTTATTTCATCTCCCTGAGGTCTCCTTGTCTGTTCAGCTGGGACCGTCAGCTGCACAGAGCAGGGACACACATCTGCTGCCTGTGTCTATAGCATCATTAGGAAAAAGGTCTCAATTGCCTTACTGTCTGTAGGCACCATGCATTCAAATCAGACATGCCATCAAATGACACCCGAACAAGGCAGGGCTTTTCCTATGTAGAGGCTAATTATTTCTTCAGAAAAAGCACAGCTTTTGAACTTCAAGGAATATTATGCTTTCTGTAAGGTTGCAACATGACACCTAAAAATCTTCTTTCCTATTTGCTTTTTTCCTTTGGCCATGTCTGCAACTCACCAGAAACCTAGGTTTGTGCCTATGGAGAAAGTAAGATAGGCATCCATCTAATAGATCATGAATGCAACCTTAAAAAGTATAAGCTCAAAAATTCATATTAACCTGAAATAAAAAACTCATTGCAAATACCTGCAAGCAGTGCTGAGTGCTTTTTGGAGGGTGTGATATTTTGCAGGTGGCCTCTGAGAGAGAGCTAATAGCAGCTATTGAAGCCACGACTGTGATTAGCCTGGCAGGACAGAGGAGTCTGCAGCACTTCGTACACGCAGCTACTCAGCAGAGGCTGTTAGCCAGGAGCTTTACTCACGTGGGTTCTGGCCAGCTCTGGCTGCAAGGAGAGCATGTTTGCTTCCTCCTGCAAAGCACGGTGTGAATAAATCTCCAGTCCCCTGGTACTTCAGAGGGAGTTCGTGGGCTGGTCCCTGGTGAGTTAATATGACAGTACATTACTTTCAAAAAACAAAATGGTGGATAACTTGAAATTTGGGAAAGAAAAAAAGAAAAAACAGGCTAAAAGAAAACGTCCAATTAAATTATGCAAATGTGAGAGGAAGTTAAATATTTAGATTTTTAAGGATCTATCTTCAAAATACTTCCCCAGAGGATGGTAGAATCTGTACTAAAGGGTCTAGCAAATATATTAATTTAACAGAAGATTTCTTGGATTGAATGCAGCACACATTTAAATGGTCTGTGACAAGTAATTCAGGAGTTTCAGTGTACCATATGACATATTTTATTTTTTTTATTACCACTGACATGTCAACAGATTTGAGGAAAACATTTTTTTAGTAAGCACAGCTGCTATCAATTTGGATAATGATAGTCCATCACCATTTTTTGTGTGTACAAACAAAGGGAGTGAATGCTCATGCAAAACAGTGAGTCTGTATAATTCCCATTCATAAACCATTTGCAGACTGCACAGGGTCAAGACAAAATTATTATTTCAGTTGCTGGCCTCAGCAGTGCCGACACAGAAATAGAATATTTTTCTAGTCTTGGTAAATTTAATTTCTGTGAACTCTGTCCCCATGATATCATATACAAATAATAAATAGACGCCCCAGAGTTCCTCTCACAGTAACAGCATATCCTGCTGGTGTAGCCATTCGCTCTATATTTCCACTGCTCTACTTTTTACTTCACTCTAATTCTGAGTTTCTTGGTCTGTCTGCTCAAGATCAATGACATTCCTGCACAATTGCTACTGGTGACTGCTCACTAAAAATGTAGCTGGATAAGCTAATTTTCTTTCTTTCCTTCTTCATTATTCTGCAGTGAAGGTTTAAGTCTAAGATTCTCCATCTATCTCTATACCTGTAGGTAGTAAATTATAAGGCTAATGGCAAGAAAATGTGAATATTTATGACACTTCCTCATTAGCACAAAACTCGGACTGGATTTCCCATGGCTCAATTGAATTACTTAAGCCTTATTTTTAAAGGCAATTGTTTATTTATGCAATTGCCTCGTGGAACTTCTGGCTAGTTGAAACTCTCATAGATGAAAATATTTGCAAGAAATACTTTTTCCTCCTCTTCCTTTTCACATGTAGAAAACCTTCAACAATTATGTTACCTGAGGCTAAGGGCTTGGTCTCTTATGTTTGATTACAAGCAATTAATTTTTATCTGCATTTTAGACAAAATCTATCCAAGATTTGTACGAGAATAAATTCCCAATTTTCAGCAGTTGGATTAACTCCCTTTGACCTTCCTGACACACCTTCCAAGAGGAGACTGTAGGTAAAGGAAAATCTCCCATTTTTAAAGCTCCAGGTTTTTGGAATTTAGTTAAAAAAAAATCATACAAATCATGCAAAAAACTGAATATCATTTGAGTGGAAAAGAAGAGAAATTCAACTTAATCTAATATGTAACTCACACCTCTGGGGTCTTTTTCCTAA
Source organism: Callaeas wilsoni (assembly GCA_013398955.1). Taxonomy (NCBI): domain Eukaryota; kingdom Metazoa; phylum Chordata; class Aves; order Passeriformes; family Callaeidae; genus Callaeas; species Callaeas wilsoni. Next base: position 97,505 of record VWPU01010352.1, read on the forward strand.
ACCAAAATGTTTCTTCCCAATTACTTTTTTTTCCTTAGAGTGCTTCTTCCCACAGAAGTCACAGGTGACCTATCTGACAAACACCTATTTTTAACCATTTTAACTGAGCTCATTCTGTTTGTCAAACAGACCCAGAAGAGAAATCTCCAATGTATCCCTCGTGCATGGGAAAAGTAGACTACAACATTTAAAATATTGCCAGTTCTTCTAATGAAACATAACTCAGCCTACAACACGTGTATAGGGACATAAAACAAAGTGGAAGAGATCTCTAAAGTTTTGAAGCATCTTCTTATTCAGGTGACCATGTCATAGAATCTCATTAAAAATGTAATAAATTCCATTATGAAATTATTTTGCATTTTTCTTCTCATTGCTCCTGTGGGAAGGCTACTTCAGAACTTCACATCTCTAGTGTTTAAAATCTATCTGTTCATATCCAAATCAAATTTATCTAGGCCCCATGAGAACTTATTTGTCTTTTAAGCAACTTTGGGCTTCAGTTTCAGTTTCTTTTAAGTGTAGATGTAACCTTTATTTTGATCAATTATAGAACTGAGTAAAATTCCAGATGGAAAATCCTTATCATAACTTCTGATGTCAATATACTTCTGTGAAATATTTTAAAATGTTTTTCCTTATCCATAGAATTTAATGTTATTCTATTCCATAGAAGAAATTTAATGTTTTAGTGGATTTATCACACATTCATGGTCATCCAGTCATTCCGTAATAATTTTGTGCTCTCAGCATCTTCCTTTCCTTTCCTGGTTCTTGCTGATGGGCCTCTCATCTTCCAAAAAAAATTCTTGATAGAATTTCCGGTAGACTTATAAATTTAATTCACATTGTACATTTATCATCAGGCCAAATTGTTTCAAGACTAGACAGTTCTTTCTGCGAGATTTTTATCTTCCTCAGTACATCAGCATCTCTCTTTGGTCATCAGCCCATTTTTAACAATCTCTGCATCTTTTCACAGTCAACATTAGTTGAAATATTAAATGAAATTAATCTGAAAACGAGTCCACAAGAAATGCCAACAGCAGTTTGTCTTGAGACCATGTTCTCCTTCAACATAACCTAATGCTGTTTTATTTGAATGCCTCAGAAATTATTCTGATCTCTATTATTCAGTTTAACTAATAATTTTCAAGCAGTGCTTTTATCAAAACAAATTTTAACTGCCTGGAGGTTCCTTCTGCTTCCTCCCTGGCTACAATGGCAACAGAGAGAGGCTACACAATTACCTCTGCATAGACATCTAATTTCTTGATGGATGAAGTTAAGTGAGATGGAGATAATCCTATTATCTGAAATTTTTTTATCCCATTCAGACAGAGAAGTCAGATTGTATCCCTGTTGTCTATAAAAGTATATGTTCTTCTTATCTATACAATAAGACCTGTTTATGAAAGTGATTTTGACATAGAATGAGAAATAGTAAACCTGCTTAATCAGTACCATGGAAAATCCCAGCCATTGGTAGCTCAGCAAAGGAAATATTTATAATATTAGGATGGGTAACTAAAACTGAGGAAGGTATAATGTGCTCTATTAAAGTTATTTTAAATTTACTCATATTTTTTCCATTATATCTATTACAAAACTGCTTTTTGGAAAAATATTGGGAAATGCTTGCTTTGCTTGAAACCATTACCGAAATTATTATTTTATACACAAATTTCATGTACTATTGTGTATTTTCTTTTATTATTTGGGTAACAAATCAGAATGGTTCACAAGTGTCAGACAAATTGAGGTTTTATACTTTCTTTTAAGCCCAACAATTAACATATATTTTGAGATTTTTGTCATTAAATCCATATCTTTACAAACATCTCTATTATTTAACATACAGAAAGGAGCCTCATACCTTTCAAAAGAGAGCCTAGAGGAAAATATGCACTGCAGACACTAAAGAAACACTAGAAATTAGAAAATTGAAGACACTAAAATTACATCCAAGTAAAAATATTTTACATATTGTGGCGATTTAAAAGTTTTGACAATCAATTTACTGTGAGAACCAAGATATGCATTGCCTATGCCACCAGCTCTATCCATATGCATGAACTTAGTCACTGGTAAAGGAAATTTTTTTCACTCTGCTTAGCCCAAAAGTGCAAGAAAGCAGCAGGAAACCTTTTTCCTTCAAGAGATATTGCATCGTATCTATACCACACACTTCATATCTAATGAACCCAGTTATATTATCTAAGCCAAAACCACCAGCTGTGATCCCAGGCTTTAATTTTTTTCATGTATTCTTGTTTTTTGAAGAAATTTTTTTTAGTGTCTGAAAGAAATAATTGAATAGCAGCTGTTGAATATGATGAACACAAAATAAAATTAATCATGACCTGAAATTCGCTTTATTCAAATAAAGGCAAAACTTGTTTTTTAAAAAAACTTAGTTAAATTAATTTACAATGATCTTAAGATTTTCCCAGAAAAAGAGGTACATATCCAGACACATAAGTTTTGATTATATAAGCAGATTAATGTGGATTTTTAATTTGGGCATGTTCAAGTAAACTGGGAAATCATTGGTTAAGCAAATGATGGACAGAGCACAAAAAAATGCCAAAAGGAGGTAGTAGGAGACTTTACACGTGTAGCTAAAGAGCAAGATAGAAACCATAAAGTGAAAGAAGTAAAGCTGGACGTATAAGAAATGTGATTTATAAAGACCCCACGACACATTTACGTGTGTGTGACCCTTTAGGCTGCTCCAGGCACAGCTCACCCACAGCTGTCTTGGCAATGCAGAGCAAGACTCATCCTCACTCTTCATTTTACAAGACAAATGTTCTTTATAAATAACTGGATGTTTCTAGCAGTTGAGTATTTTGTTATCTAGGGCTCCAATATACATATATGTAAGTTGACTAGGCTGTGCCACTCAAGCTGATGCACATACCTGGACTTCCACAATTTTTATCCATTGTCTTTTGGTATCATAAAGAAGTTCAGTTAAAACCAGTTTTTATTGAAGATGGCCACAGCTTGAAATTTTTTTATTAAACAACCTTTTTTTCTTTTTTTTTTAATAGCGGAAATCCAAGGCAGAGAGTCAAATTGTGTCCCTGTGACTCTCCTGGACACAACAGCTGACTTCAGCACATCTCTTTCTGTGATATTTGCTCCTGTAGAGCTCCCACAAAGAAGTAATATAACCTACTGCAATCAGCAGCAGCGAGGTGTTATGTTTCTGTGGCACTTTTTAAAACAAGTGTGGAAGATGCGTTTGAAGACCAGAGACCAGAAAGCTTTCACCAGCTGAAAGCACAGCTAACTTCATCACCACCATTCCCCTGCCCTAGAGTATGAGGTGTGCATCCTTTTGAAACATTGCACAAACAGTCAGTCTGTAACAAAGATATTTTCTTTACTGGGAAAGTCCAAGATTGTCACTTTCTTTTAAATTTGTAATGAGAGCAAAATAGAAAAGAAAATCAGCAGCCTAGCCCAGACTCCCTGCTTAGATATTACGATATGAAGTTGTTGAAATTATGACGACATGATTTGGAACTGTATCTTATGTGCTGACTTTACCTAACACAGATTTTCATTCTCTTGGAACATCTGTATTACAAGCTTTTATTGGTCACCACATGTTGATATATATACGTTCTCTAGCAGGTTTTAGGCTATTTTTGCAAACATATGGGTGTCTTTTAAAATGTCTTTTTAAAGGCCATCTAGTCATATTTAATATGACTATTAAATACAGGGAACAAAGGCTCAGTTCTGCAGAGCCTGACAAGTACTAGAACAAACAAAGGGAACATAGAAAACAATAGAATCACTGATTACCTATTTAGCCTTGGGAAGGTCAGCAGCATAAAAGCAAAACAACTTTCATTCCAGAAAATGTTTCCAGCTTTATTGGCTTTGGATCATGTAGCTATAGGGGTTTTTTGCCATTGATTTTTGTCTCAGTTTAGACTGTGGACTAGGAGTCAGATGGCTAACCTGCTAGGCAAAGCTATAACTGCACGATGCACAGTCCCATTCAGCATCTTTTCCTAGAGGTAAAGGTTATTGACTATAGATCTTGTTTTCTATTCCCCTGTTCTGTAAGGCTGCTGCTGACTACCATGGGTAGACTGTCGGCTATTTCTTGGGACAAGTTCCAAATTTCAGTTTCTTTTATTAGCCATTTCAATATTTCTTCCTTCCACCTGGCTCTAATGCTTATACCCCAATGTGGTCATCATGGGCTTTGCAGCACCTAGGGCAATACAGCTTTTCTTTTTGGCAGCTAGTAAAAGCTATGGAGTCTCTGCCTCCCTTTCCTTCTGCATGTCATATTAGTATAAGCTAGTGTAATTAACTCTGTCTGGCATATGTTTCCAATGTTGTTCAGTTGGCACAGTGAAGGGACTTCCTGAAGAAAAGCGAATTTTTCCATAGTGTTTTCAAGTCTGCCTGTGTAAACTTTTAATTGCCTGGAACCTGTATGTTGGAGCAAGGCTCTGACCAACAGGCAAGTAGATCTCACACTGTTCTAACAGATGTAGATGAGCAGAGACTGCCAAGTGAGTGTATTTCCATCTATTGTGTTAACTGAAAGCATAATTTTCAGCAGAAAAGGCTATTTACAGTTTAGATGGCTTTGGGCTTAGAACTATTTTATTGCCTTTTAGAAGATTTTTTTGGAAAATGCGAGCAAGCACCTCTGTAAACTTTCAGATAGATGTCTTGGGGTGGAACAGGGCATTATCATGGAAAAATGCCTTGTCCCTTTTAAAAGGGCCTTCACTCTTTTCTCTCTTTTAATTCAGCATCTGAAACTAACCAAGCCAATCTTCTGCATTCCTGCTGAGCTTCATCTGACGAGGTCAGCAGTCTTGTTCTCTGCATTTTTTTTTTGCACAACAGGAGTACTCACAATATAGTGCAACACCCCCAGTAAGGGTGATACTACATGGATTCTTGAAAAGAAAAGCGTGTGTGCCAATTTGGCTTGAATTCTTTGAACACATTGCTGGATTGCTAATGCATGGGAAAAGGATGGTCACAGAATCCGTCTGCATTTCACAACTGCTCCTGGTGCCACATGACACTACAGAGTGATTTCTTTAGTAACTCAGAGAGCACATTACAAAGGGTAAATGCACTGAATTGGATTAAAAGCTGCCTTGTAAAGAGGAAATGGTTTGTTCTGGAAAAGAGCGGACAATTCAGGAGGACGAATGTAGTGACAGGGCTGCTGCAACAAAGATCTGTATTAATAACACTGATGATGCATATTAATAATAATACTTTGCACTTCTATAGCACTTTGTTTTTTCAGGGTACTTTACAAACATCTAATTAATCATTATCTAATTAAGAATTACTTTGAAAAGGGCCAGGGGGCGTGTATGACAATATTTAAAATATGCCTTTGTTTGATAATGGCACAAAATAGTAGGAGGGCAGCAGCCACAAAGGCACAGAGCATATGCATTCAAAATGTTTTGGATAGATGAGGTTTATGGTCTGATAATTGGCTTATGCAGTTCAGCATAGAGAAGTATGAAGTAATGAGAGAAGGGAGGATCAAAACTATCCACAGAGACTATAGCCTAAAATGAAGCACAATACAAACCAAGAATAGACTTGGACATGATAATGGATAATACAGTAAATCCCTCTCTACAGTGCTTGGCAGAAGCAGAAAAAGCCTTGGGATTTACATTGTATATATAATCAGTGTCTTTTTCTGTTAAATAGGGCAGTAACGAGACTACATTAGGAATATTGTGCATTTCTGGTCTCCTTAAGACAAATTTCCTATTAATTTACCTGTCAGTACAGCTCTTTTAAAGCCACCAGAATTACAGAGGCCATATTTTGGCCTCATATTGTTAGTGTTGATCTTACTGCTAAAGAAATTCGGGCCAAATCAAGATGTCATTTAGTTATAGATCAAGCCCATGGGCAGAGAAACAAGTCAGCATCTGCAGAAGCTGATATGAGTGCCCCATTTATCTCCTAAAACAGTGAACTGGGATCTGTTTGGAGAGACTAAAGGGGATTCATCAGCTCACATCACTGTATGGAGCAAATGCAGAATTTTCTTCCCTCTGTATGATTATGTTGAGAGGAAAGTGTTAGAAAGGGACATGATACATGATCATACGTGGAGTCAGCACAGTATACAACCAAGCATGACAGCTGATTCACAGCTATGTAAATTGATATTCAAAGTCTTTGCAAACCAAATGAAACTTAAGTTTGGAAGATTAGATGGCTGTCTCCCTCACTTTCATCTCCCCACACCACGTTCACTGAAATCCTGCTGAATATTGCAGGAGCATTTGGTATTTGGAGGAGACAGCATATCTAATGAGTATCAGCTGAATCAACTCTACTTATTATAGGAAGGACATTGCTGATAATGAAAACGCGCAGCAGAGGCCATGCAAAATGATTAAGGGTCTGAGTGCATAAGTTATGAAGGAAGATTGGCTTATAGTAGAGAAAAAGAGGCTATCTTAGGAGTATATATGACTCCGAAGGGATCAGATAGACACCAGGAAACTGATTAGAATAGTAATTAATTTCTTTATAATACTAAAGTTTTTGTTAAACATGTGCAAGGGAACTGGCTTTCACAAATGCAGGCAATACTTCTTTGCAGGGGTGTTGGTGCAAAAGAAACATGTAGAAAAAGCAGCAATTAAACCCAACACCCAAGCATGGAAACATATAGAAAGAACAGCAATTAAGCCCAAGCATACTCAGAAGAGAAGTCCCCAATGAGATGAGTGTGGTGGCTAGTTTTGATGAAGAAAAAGGATCCAGTTTCTGAGCAAAAAATATGTGATGTGCAGGAGTTTTCCTGTTACGTTCTCCAACAGTCTCACACTTATGTAGGTTAATTCCCACTTCTAGTCATGTATGCAATTAAAGAATTTATACCCTGGAGAAGCAGTGGTGTCAAGTGGCTCTGCCCACTGTAGAAGCGTTGTGTAGATGTAATTGCAGCTACCAAGGGACACATATATCTCAAACTCAGTTTTCCCTCGCAGGTTACAATTACTCTTACCCAAGCTATTTGTACTTCTGCAGGGCGTTGGTGGAAATGGAGTCTTAATGTATATCAGGTTACTTGCAATAAATGGTTCCAAGCACCCCAAGTCATATTGAGAACCTTGAGAACAAAATACCAAGGAACTGCTAAAACTACAGATAGGGAATGGGGGAGATGAGAGCAGTGTCCAAATCCTCAAGATTAAGTCCTTCCAGCAAGTTTGAGGAAGTAAGTCACGAATCATTAGAGAAGACGGCAAAAAAAACCCAAACTTGAAATTATTGTTTTCAGTCTTATGTGACATAAAATTCTCATGTAAAATTCTTAAAAGTTTAGTAATCAATTTGACTCTGAGAACATCAACCTCCACCAAGAAGACAATGCAACCTGACTTGTGGCCTGAGAAAAAGACTCTTTGATAGGAAAAGAAAAAGCAGCACATGGAAGCATAGCAAAACAGGGAATTAATTCACCAGTTCCCATGGGCAGGCAGGTGTTCAGCCATTCCCAGGACAGCAGGGCTCCGTTACACATAGGAGTGACTTGGGAAGACAAACACCCCTTTGAGTATCTTTCTTCTTCCCCTCAGCTTTATCTGCTGGGCACGGCACCACATGGTCTGGGGCATCCCTTGGGTCACTTGGGGTCAGCTGTTCTGGCTGTGTCCCCTCCCAGCTTCTTGTCCACCCCCAGACTACTCCTTAGCAGGGCAGCATTAGAAACAGAGCAGACCCTGATGTTTTATGAGCACAATTCAGCAATAGTTAAACATTGGTGCTTAATTAACACAGTTTTAGTCAAAAATCCAAAACATAGCACCATAAGAACTACTATGAAGAAAATTAATATCCCATCCAAATCCTGTTCATACCTTCACTTTCTGTGATCCACACTTCTATTAGCCCCTCTTCCTCATTTTCTTTACAAGGTTAGTCAACATTTTTTACTCAAAATGAAAACATAAATTTATTTCCTCAATAAAATTTTATTTAGAAAAAAATACAAAATGATAGAAAAACAAAAACAATCTAATAACGCAAGATGATTCTATTAATATATTTTAATTTCTATATTTAATCTTTAGGAGTATTTGAAACAAAAAAACCCTTAGAATCTGAATGTTAATATAGAGCTAAAACACCTCTTGCAAAATTGGTACAAGGAACTGAGAGACAGGCAAGAAGAATTAATGAAAAGTCAGCAAGTTTGAATCCTTTACATTCTTTACATTCTTCTTTCATATCAAATGGGTAGATTAAAGGGAAATTTCATGCAAGCCTTTTAGAAAAAAAAACCTGCTAATGTCAAGTAAATGAATTTGGGGCTGTCAAAGAAAATTTGATAATATGGTTTCTAGATGATTCATTTGTTAATGTGCAAAGTATGAATAGAGTCTCTAAGCCATGTGTGTGTCCACAAATTTGACATGCACCTGGCATCAAAGGACATCCTGACAGAACAACTTAAAGTTCTCATCTCAAAGAATAAAATTAAATTAAATTAAAAAATACATAGCAATTACTACACTGAGAAATTCAGAGAGAGAGAAAAAAAAATGCATTAACTTTTCCACTAGACAAGATCTTAAAAAAATATGACAACTCATACTGTCTAGAATGCAGGCAATGTCATTTATCAAATCCAGGTAAAATGATAGTGAAGGCAAGAATTCAGACTTGCATTTAACTTCGTGTTATTTTATTAGTCTTCATTCATTTTGCATTGTTATTGGGCCATATCAAAAGCAAATTTAGCATTAAAATTGATTTTTGCCCAACACACAAAAAAATAGGGGTTTGTACTGAACATTCCACGTGTGAAGTCTAATATTCCAAAATATGATCTTCCAGAGAAGAGCATTTTAATGCATTTAACTGTATAAGTGTCTTTCCTGCTATGGTAGCCATACAGTGACATAGGCATTATATACTGTGTTAAAATATTAAAATACAGACCAGCTTTGTGTTGGAAAGGCAGACGTCTAATATATTTGTCTGCTTAGAATCATGCAAATATATAAATACTTTCACCTACCAAAAAACCCCTTCCTTCCCCTGTCTTTTTCCTCTTTTTTTTCTCTGTATTTTCAGTAAAATAAATCAAGTTCCAGACAATAAACAGCTTTGTTAAAAAAATATGTAGGCCATTAATCTTCAGATTCAGCTAAACCTCTGTGGGCTTTCTTAAATTTCCCAGGGGAATTTTTAAAACCTCATATTTGTAAGACCTCAAATTCTAACCCTGCTAATTTAAGCCAGTCAGCAAAGAAAAGGCATGAATTGTTCAATCCCCCATATCCCATCTCACCTCTCCCACTTAACTGGCCTGACAAAACTTGGGAAGGAGGGCACAGGTAGTGTCAGAAGGAAGAAATAGTGGTTTTTAAAACACTGCAAAAGGGAAAGCACAATGGTTCTTTCCATTGTGAAAGACAAGTGAAAAAGAAAAGAATGGCCTTCCAGCAACAGAGACTGAGGCTGAGCCTGCAGACAAGGTAAAAAACTTCAACCTAAAACAATGAAGAAAACAGCCTAAGGTCCAGAGAGACAGAAAAGGTACTGAACTCAGCAGGATAGTTGGGAGTGAGGTATTTGTGGTGTGCTGGTGCCAGCAGAAGCTTTGTGCCATGTCAACTCCAACACAGCTTTGCTGCATCTTTTCTGTGAGGAAAGAGATGCATGCACAAAAACCAGAATTCATGTGACCTAAATACTACTTACTGGGAGATCAAGACTGGAGAGCCAAACTGCAACCTTGGTCATCAGTTTTGAACAGTAAGGAAAAAGAGGTGAGATGTTACGGTTTATGATCTATTAAGAGTGGCATGGTTCAAATATAGAGTAATAGGCAGCTCCTAGTTCATAAAAAAACAATTTTCTGTCTCTGTCTTTTTATATACTAGCATGTGGTCTCTTTATTTGTCTTTCATCATTTTCTGTAAATCATTCTTCTTTTAAAGTCGAATAAAAGCACTGATATAAGAACCTAACCTTGTACTGAAGCCTTGCAGCCCAGAATCCAGCTCTGAAGAAGCCCTGGATTTATGCATTTGAGTATGATATGTTCTAAGGGGATTTTAATTTGCTTTCATCATGTGATCCTTTTTCACTCTTCACGCGTATCTTTCATTCCTAGTAGCTGCATGGGGGTAAAGAATGAGATACTGGCTTGAGGGAGAAAAAAAACTGTTTTCAGATGATATCTGATATCAAAAGGAATCAAAATGACAGATACTGAGGCTGTCATGGAGGCCAGGATCTTCAGAGAAGAACATTTTCACATTAGCAGTGACCAGAATCTGCAAACAAACAGACAAAAAAATCTCCCAGTTACATTTTGGATTTTCTATAATCAACACTTGTTTTCATAATATTCACTGAAATACATGATTAAGCTGAAATTAAGACGCTCTTTCAGAAGTTTGACTCCTGTAACTGTTTTGCATGGTTGTGTTAGTGTCCCTCTGGCTTTCCACTGACTCCAAACAACTTAGTTCCTTTGTTTATAAAATGTTACATGTGCCAAAAGATGCACTGTTTTGTTCTAATGCGACAAGTAGCAAATGACAGTGCTCTGGGGAATTCCAAAGAAAAGGAGAACAAGCAAGAAATGCTAATGTGCTTCTACATTGCCTTTCCGGATTAGAGAATCTGCCACAGATATTTTGACTGCTATTGCACTGTAGATAATTTTGATAGAATTATACACTTAAAGAATAATTTGAGTTGGAGAGGATGTCTGGCAATCTTCTGATCCAACCTTCAGGATAAAGCAGGGCGAAATTAAAATAGGTAGAAGAGCACTTCTACCAGCTGAGTATTAAACATCTCTGAGGGCAGAGATTTCACAGCATCTCTGGATATCCTACTCCAATATTTGCCTGCACTTATGTAAATGTTATTATCCATAAATAAAATTATCTGTGGTTGCATCTTCCATCTTCTGATACTTGTCCTTTTACTGCACTCCCCTGAAAGGAGCCTGACTCCATCTTCTCTGCAGGTTATGGAAGACAGCAATTAGTTCCCCTTTAGATTTCTCTTCCCTAGGTTAAGCATGCTAATTTAATCAGCCTCAGTTCACCTGTCATATTCCACAGCCTCCAAACCATCCTAATCACCCTTCACTAAATACTTTCCCATTTGTCATTATCTCTTTGAGTGGGGGCGCAAAATTATTGTCATCTTCTCTCCATGTTTCATGTGGCAAGGTGACAGAAATGTAAGAAATATCTTTCAAATAATGTTGCCTGTACTGGGCACCTCGACTTCTGTTTCAGGAACAGATGTATAGAAATGTAGAGCTCCTGATTTAAGAAAAAGCTAAAGCTAAAATTGCATTCAAATATGTTCTCGTTATTGAGGTGAGAGGAAGCAGCCTTCCAAAATCACAGTTTTAGTTGCTCATATCAAAGACATGCATGCTGAAAAATTCTGTAATTTTTGAGCCAGGAGAGTAAAACAGCACTATGATTTACATTTTAACAGCTAAATTGAGTAAAGGAGTTAAATATTTTCTAAACTGGACTGTTTATATGTAAAGGAATTAAATATTGCCTAAACTGGACCATTTATATATCTGACCATAGGTGGCATCAACAGAATGAAAGTTAAAACGATCCAGACAGAGATGCAGTTTTGCAGTTCAGCATGTGAGGTACAGAATTCCACTGCATTGTGAAGTGATCTATAGATATCTCTTGTTTCTAACAGAGTCCTGCACACCAGGTTTGCAGTGCTGAACAAACAGAGACCTAAATGGGGTAAATAAAACACCAAATGATGCAAGCAGTCTATTAAAAATCATCCTGCTGAGAAACTTCCCAGAAGATGGAGTTTCTTTTTCAGTTGAGTGTCAGTAATTTGTTCAGTAATTTCTCATCACAAAAATGTGTGAGGTCAGCACCCCACCATTTCTTAAGGGAAAATCAAAAAAAACCACCTGTTTTCAATTTATATCAGTAGCCACATTCTGTGGACTTTTCATTTTGGTTATTTTAACCCTAGTGATTACTTTGTAGCTTCCAACCACTTGCCGCTAAACACACTCCCAGTCAGAGGCTCCACACATTGGTTTTACCTCAGCAATGTGTTCCTGTGGCTTGCTATGTGTGTGCATGTGTGGGCAGAGAGGAGGGCAGGCACTAAAATTTGGACAGTTTTAACACACCATTAGAGCATCCAAGCCTGAAGTCACAGTGTTTAACGCTTGGAATGGGATGGTCAAGCAAAATACTATCACTTTTATCTGGAATCTGGGAATAAAGCCAACTCGGATAAAACAGGAAAAAAAACCCCAGCCCTGACTAATCTGACAGCTGTGGCAAAGCATATTGATAGCAAATGTTAAGCAGGCCAAAAATTCAAATACTGTGCTGCAAATGGAGCACACATACTGTACACTGACAGTGTATGCAGGCAGCTGAATGGAGGCAGAGTGTACATGGGTGGTAGGAAGACATTTCAGGGATCACACCTGCAGTAACCTCACGTTCTCTGGAGGATGACTGCAAGTACATTACTTCAATTGCAGTTTTGATTTGTAAATTTTACTTTACATGGGCATTTGAAAGGAATTCCTAGTCTCCTTAATATGGACAACAAAACATAAAGGACACTCCTGAAAACCTAGAAGGGATGTTCCAGATTTCTCAATCAACAGGTCTCCTGCTACTCTTGTGCAAGACAAGAGTTGCACGGTTCTGGCAGTTTTGCAGAAGAGGCATTGTATTGGAAGTTGTTCTCTGGCATGTATGTAGAGACTCCTGTATACATTGAAACAACTTCAGAGCTGATGCAAGGTAAACAAATAGTATTGCTGTATTATCTTGCAATATTATGAGATAGCGAAACTGCCAACAAGGCAGTCAACACCAGCCCCAGTGGAAGACAAAGCTTTGTTACAGCAGGAGTCTGTAAAGAAAATCTTACAGTGGGAGGAGAGCTGGGGATTCGGGTGCTCTGGTCACATGTGGAATGAATAAATTTGAAAGAATAAATGAAATGGGTAATTCAGCTTCAGAGTTCAGCCTATGATAACTCTAGTATTTTGATTAACACAGCATTCTGAGGGCTCATAATAAGAAAAACTGTCTTCATCAGGAATAAACTGCATATTTGATTTTCTAAGTTTGAAATCTCAAAAAGGACTCAAATAGGGTTTATATTATTACTTGGGTGAGAAACCTGTCCTTGGTTTACCTGTAACAGATTTTAGATATACTTGTATTTCACTGACTTAATATATCAGCTAATTCTTTGATTTTTAATCTTGTTTTATACAGAAAGTATGCCAAAAGCAGAAGACTAAAAGAATGGTGTAAATCTGTGTTTGGAATTTTCCCCAGATTTCTTTTCCATTAAAGGCTTCAAAATGTTATTTCTTTTTTAATTCTAGTCCAGCAAGCACCTTCTTGGGACCAAAACCTGTTAACTTGGAGGTTCCTCTACCTAGTAGGGAGTATGTAGGCTTGACCATGCCTATTGCAAAGAAATGAATTGATCCAGCTTAGTCATCTGCCAAATTAATGAATTGATCCAGCCTAGTCATCTGCCAAATTCAGATTAATTACCAGTTTGTTCTACTTTCTTGCGTAGGAGCTTCCATGTCTTCCTGTAGGGAACTATTCCATTTTTTCATACTTTTTATTGTCACATAGATTTCCTGCAACCCGGACTCATTTCTTTTTCCTTGATTTTGTATTTTGCATTGTTTTCCACAATAGGATTCATGGATGTGCCTCTGTTTGAATCTCCTTATGAAATTTCTTACCACATACCTGTTTTTTCTGTATTTCTATGAAGCTTATTCTGTATCCTCCATGACGCTGGCAATATCAGCTCTCCCTGCACTATCATCCTAAAACTCATAGCTTTGGAGCATTCCAATACCTTCCACCTTCCAACTGAATACATGATCCCATCTATAATTATCTTGTTTAATGGGCCTTCTGCCAGTTTTCAGCTGATATGGCAATTTCCTAAGGAAAGCAGTTTAAATTAACTTTTTATAGCTGTGTACTTGCTGATCTGATTTATTTTGATGTACAATTTTAACCAGAAAAACAGTGTTTGATTCTACTTTGACACTACTGAAGCTTCACCTATTTTATGGATGTATTATGGCTAGGAAAAGGAATAAAAAAAATACGTGGCAGCGTTTTAGGAAGCTCTGCTTCGGCCTGCAGTGGGTTTGTTCTGGAGCTGTCTGGAACTGGCTCTGTCCAATATGGGGCAGCCCGTGGTCTCTTCTCACAGAGTCCAGCCTTCCAAAAGGAGAGAAATTCAACTGCAAGTGTCTGAAGGCTGACAGAATATTTGAGAGAGAAGAAGGACAACAAAAGTAACTTAGACACATCAAGATCTCACCAAGGAAGATTTTATTGTGGCTTTTCAGTACTTAAAGGAGAACTGCAAGGTAAACTAGATAAACTTTTTAGCAGGACCTGCTGCAATAGGAAAAGGGGTTTAAAACCAGCAGAGAGTATATTTATATCAGATACAAGGAAGGAGTTTTTTACAATGAAGGTTGTAGAACTCTGGAAAAGGTTGCCCAGAGAGGTAGTGATGCTGGGCTGCAAGCCAAGTCCAGTCCACCAGATCTGTTACATTTCAGAGGAGGTAGCATCACTTAACACCTTCTTAGCCTTTTTGAGGTGCTTGCTGTTGGCAGATCCATCTTAATGCCTGAGGTTTTGTCATCACTCAGCAATGTGAACAACTCATGGCTGCATTTGCACATCCTGATGAAGTCAAAGTTTATTCACTGAAAAGAGAATCTCTTCTGTGAGTAGTTTGGACGGATCTCATAAGGCAAAGAAAAGAACACAATTTTAAATTGCCATCTCTGTTTTTTACTTTAAATAATTGAAATTCATCTGTTATATGTCCTATTTGGTTTTAGCTCTCAGAGGTAGTACCTCCTGACACACTCATATTCTGAGCCTGACTTTTCTCATTTGTTAGCTCCAGTGGCCACTGGAGTGGGAATTTAAGATAATTTGAGGTTTTCTAGGGTATTCTGACTGGCCTCCAGCTGCTAGTCATGTTTCTGTAGGTCTCGAATGTACTTGATGATGTGCAGACACCTCATTAAATCTAGGACATTGCAAATGGCACTAGACACATTTTTGGGAATCAAGTTAAGCTTTGAGTGCTCTTTTTAGGATGGTTCTTTAAAGGATGCAAGTTCACTGTTGAAAGTAGAAGAGAACATTGGAAACAAAATAAATTTCAACGATGCAATAATACGGTAGTTCCCAAAACAGATTTTGTGCCTTGCTATGTGTAACTGCATATTACTCTGGAGGTTTGGGTATTCACCTACAAGTTTAGCAGCTGGGTGCAATCTGTGAGACCCAAGGCAGGAAACTGCAGTGCAGAGGTTTACATTGAACCGCCACTGCCTGCATTATCAAAGAGGTGCAGATACACATTATCCTAAGAGATTCCTTTTAGGCTTCCTAAATGCACATTTAATGCGGCTCATAGTCCCTACTGAAAGCAACTATTGCATAGGGAACAGACTGACTATAGAGGGAGTCCAGAGGGACAATTCTTTGTCCACGTGTAAAGTTAGGGTGGCAAATGCCTTATCTAAAGTCTCTGAAAAATATAAGCTCACCTTCTTACGGAATTACGCAGATATAAGATCCTACAGTTGATTTATTCTAAGAAAAGGGAAGCATTCACTGACTATGGTTTGTTGCTCTCTTGTTTCCTCTGTAATATTCCAAAATGAGCAGCAAAATGAGAAAAACAGAACTTGTCTAGCAGTATTTCATGATCAAATTGAAAGTGTTCAGGGAAGGAATATGATAAATATAGAGAAGCCAATGACCAAGGTGAGTTCCCAAGATAAGACTGAAATACAGAAATTTGAGTCCTTGATATTAAGCTCTGAAAGATGCCAAACATACTTCCAACAGAAAGCACAAGGGATAAGAAGTTACTCTAGATTTTATATTAAAGTTTCAAGAGGTGTCATTTCACTAGTACTGGAACAGTTTTCATTGACAAGTGGGTAAGAAAAACACTGACTTCTTTTTCTTTACTCTGCACTGCCTATGAACGTATTACACTGGCCTTTAGGAAAAATAAAGCCATATGCCTGGGAGTTTTTCTCACTATTTTATTGAGACCTACATGAAAAAAAATCAAAGCAAAAATCTACCAAAACCATTATATTAGAATACTTTAGAAAGTTTTAGTACATGGTATTTGAATATTGTGACAACAATGGATATTTTCTGTATATATAAAATATTTTTTAAAAAAAAATCTGAATATTTTGTTTGTTTTCAGGCAGATTCAACTTAAAGTTCGTTTTAAAAAATAGACAAATATCATATCCAGGATTATTAGTTGTGAATGCAGAAAGCATTCCTTCTGTGCCTAAGAGGTACATTGTGGAAAACACAGTTTGATTTGATGAGGAAACTTGCCATTGCTCGTTCAACCCTTAGGACAATTTTGGCTTCTTCACTGAAGCCACTGGCACTTTAAAGGTTTTATTAAATAATGGGTTAGGGTTAGGCTTATGGGTGTTTCATCAAACTTGATCAAAATAAACCTAATTCTTGCTCATTTCAGCTCTACTGTGTGTCTATATTTGGGTGCAATGCTTTATCTCTGTCCCAGAATTTTCTACCTAACAGTATGTAAGCCTGAGTAAACACTTGGAAATGAGGAATGCACTGTTTGCAGCAATTTTATATTCAAGAACCTCACTTGCCACACAAGTGATATGTGTCAATGATTTTAATTCTTTGAATTGCTTAAGATAGAAATAATTAATAGTTCTATACAGTATTTGGACTGTAACTGGTTATCTATCAGGATTGCTGACTTAAACTTTACAACCTGCTTATTCCCACCATGTGATTCATTTAATCATAAACCTAGTTTGATTTTCCGATTCTAAACCCAATACAGTGAAATACATAAGAAGAGATTTAACTGTAAGTATGCAAATGTTTCCACAGACTTCAAGTTAAGCATATATTTAAGTGGTCTGCTGTCCCAGAGCCTAAGTAAATCTTGATTCTTGATCTAAAATTTGCTTTTCATAAACATCTGTGAGCTTCAATTCATACAATTGTTAAAGAATAAAAAGTTCAGCTACAAAAGTTACCAACAAAAGGAAATCCACCAATGTTTGAGATTCACCAATATGTTTGCCAATCATTTTTTCAGTATTTGCCTATGTCTGTTCAAATGTCTGGGTTTTGGCTTTTCATCTATTTCAGGAATATTTTAAGCAAGATATGCAAAAATCTTTCTTTGTACCAGTTTGGCGTACTGCAGGAAGGTTGAAGGTTCTTCATCTTTTACTTTCCTTTTTTTTTAATGCCTTCATGTAGACTGTGGAAAACTTAAATCACTTAAACTTCCTTCTAGGAGTCTCTGTTTTTCAAAGAGTTTATTTACATGTAGCTTATATTTCAGGTATGTTGTTAGCAAAGATGCTTTTATTCATATAAATGCCACTGCTTTACTAGACCTGGGAAATTTCTGGCTGTTTATATTTCTTTTAACGTGAGTAGTTAAAGGCTTTCCATACCAACATTACCTAATGAGCTGCTCTGTGTCTTACTTCTTACTGTGTCTTCACTGAATACAAGCACGTTCAATATTAATTGGCAGAGAAATGGCATGTGTGTAGAAGCTTACATCACAATCACAAAGCTTATTTTTTTATGTTTTTAAAATAGCTACTCATCCCTGACTTCAGATGAAAATACTAGCATTAAAAGATTTTAGCCTTCAGAGGCAGTACAATTTAATCTAAATATTCTACAAACACATAATGAAACCATTGTAAATACTCACCAGTGATTGGCCCATATTTCCATTTCCAGGGTCATGTCTGAGGATAAAATGTCATAAAATGACCTCTTTCCTGAAAGCAGAATGAAAGGCAGAAAACCAAATTAACAAATATGAAACATTTGTTAGAGAACATGAAAAATCTTTCCTTTGAAAATATACAAACTGGCATACATGGCATATCTAATTTTCTTCATGTTTGGTTGGAGAACTAATAAACATAGAGGATCAGCACAAAGTGTTTCAAGCTATTATATGAATATGTTAACTCCAGTACTGCTTATTTCTAACAATTAACCTGAGACATGGTAATTTAAATTTGCTGCATTTTTCTCCTGATTTACAATGCAAAGTTTTACAATACAACAATACTGTTAATAAAATTAATAAATATTGAATACTCCAGAAGCAATCACAAGGATTGTCATGTACACAGAAACCCATGAGCCTTTAGAAATGTCCATCATATGAAAAGTGATCATTCTAGTTCTGTTATGCAGAAAGACCAAAAACGAGGCACTTATTTATTTTTCTTAAAACATACATTGATTTATATACTTCTATCGTGACTTTTCTCAGTCCTGTTTTCTGACTGCTCTATTTTTTTTTTCCACTAATATGACCAGGAGACTGCAGTACCCAAGATGAGGGAAATCATGATTTATACTATGTCACGAAATTATTTCAGGACTGTTGTATATCCCAGTCCTCGCCAAGCACAAGATGTGATATTTGGCTTTGGCTACCTCTCCTCTCAACAGGAGATCTCTCCACATTGTTTAGAGGAGTTTGCTAGCAGAGATTTCTCCTCCAGCTCTCATTTCATCAGTTTCAGCCATTTGCTACCCTTATGTCTCCTCAGCTTCAGTGAACAGTGAGAGCAGAGCAAGGATGGAGGAAAAAACCAGCAGCAGCATTGAGATACAGCTGTCCCACCCCTACATGGTGCTTGGCCAGCCCACTCACCTCACCCTGGGTTTGTCCCAAACCCCCCTGCAGCAACTCAGCTCCAGTGACCAGAGGAAGTGCAAAATGGCGTGTTGAGCAGGGAGAGGAGAAAAAAGCATCTGACTTTGAAATAGGAAGCAGTGAGAAGTGTCGGAGCACAATGGGGGTTTTGTGATGGAAGTCTGACAAGTACATGGGGAAACCACGGTAACTTTTGTGCCAGGACTGGATGTGAATCACAGAGTTACAGAAATGACAGCAGGTTTATTTGTTTGGGGAGTTAATTTTTAACTCACAATTACTTCAAATTATTCTCTTTTTTCAATTGGATTTGAAATTTAATTTACATTTTTAATACCTAAACAAACAGTCCTGAACATTGAATTCTTCATTTATCTCCAGTGAAATAATTGCATCACATTCAAGTGTTATCATTTTATACAGTTCATATCTTCACTAGCTCGTTAATATATCTAACTATGCAGAACACGGTGGGTTTCTGTATTCAAAGGTAGGGGTGAAGTTTAACTCATCAAATGTTTTGCCTGCCTAAAAGTGGAATATGCAGTCCAAACTAGTCACAGAGGCTCCCTTGAGAGAGTGGATCTCCATGAAGCACTTCCACAAGGTGAGTCATCTCATCTAGGATAAGATGATTTGCCCCTTGTTTTCTGTCACTTAAGCAGCTTCTGGCACGTAAGTGCCATTCACCTCTAACGTATTAGGGCTACTTCATTTCCTTGAAAGCCTTCTTCAAGGGGTTTCATAAATGGCTTGTTGAAATTCCAAATTAGTTATAATAACTGCCTTCTTCTGCCTACAATTCAGTTCAATTACTTGTCAGAGATACGTGATTTTCCTTTATGGCAGCCATATTTCTTCAACTTTATCTTTTTATACCAATCAAAGGGTTTTGTAAACAAAATAAATCTTCATTTATAATTCAAATTTTCTTTTATTACTGAAGCAAAACTGAAATATACAATTTCTAACACTTTTTTAAAAGGTGCTTATACTTTCTCCATCAAACTCCTCAGCTGGGGTTGATTAATTTAATGAGGGATTATGTCTATTTTGACAGCATTTTCTTTAAATTCCTTGAGCATGTCATCCAGTCTTGATATCTTGTCACCATCCAGCACCTTTCCAGAACTTTATCCACTGCTACCACTTCCTTTTATTGACTCCAAAAGTTATTTTAGGAAACATATTTTTCCATCATGCTTAGTGAGAAAGACAGTCTGAAAGAAATGTAATTATTTCTTGACACCATTACCATCTCTAAGCACATTAATTTACAGTAGTGGAGTACAGGTTGAGGAGGAGGAAAGGAAGCAGGAACCAGATACATTCCTCTTGGATATTTGAAGATACACTGAACCTGCAGTGCCAGCAGGTCGAGGGAGGTGGTCCTGCCCCTCTGCTCAGCCCCAGCAAGGCAACATCTGCAATGCTGTGTCCTGTTCTGGGCTCCTCAGTACAAGGACGAGAAAGTCCAGCAAAGGGCCACAAAGATGATTAAGGGACTGGAACATCTGCCTTACAAGGAAAGGCTGAGAGGGTTGGGCCTGTTCAGCCTCAGGAAGAGACGACAGAGAGGGGAACCCATCAATACTTACAAGTATCTGAAGGGATGGTGTCCAGAGAATGGAGGCAGGCTCTTCTCAGTGGTGCAAAGCATTAGGACACGGTGGTTCAAAAGTATAACAATTATTTCATGGGTTTGTTGGGTTTTTTCAGTTCAAAGTGCGTGGAATGACATGCAGTCTCTGCAGCTGACCAGAGCAGTGTTTGTGTGGCCCGTGATGCAGCACAGAAGTATTTGCATAGCATCATGGAGTCACAGAATTTTTTGGGTTGGAAGGGTCCTCAAAGCTCATCTCGTTCCAACCCCCTGCCTTAGGCAGGGACACCTTCCACTATCCCAGGCTGCTCAGAGCCACATCCAACCTGGCCTTGGACACTTCCAGGGATGGGGCAGCCACAACTTCTCTGGGCAACCGGTGCCAGTGCCTCATCCTGATAGCAAAGAATTTCTTCTAATACCTAATCTAAGTCTAAACTCTGTCAATTTAAACCCATTCTCCCTTATCCTGTCATGACATGCCTTTATCAAAAGTTCCTCTTTGGCTTTCTTGTAAGGGCCTCTTTAGGTACTGTTCTAATAATTAGGTTCTATTAGGTCTCCAATTTGGGTAGTTTCCACATGCAAAGGCTGTGGCGACAGAGTTGAAAGGCTCTGCATGGTGGAGAGTGCCAAAACTGGATGTTCAAAGCATTGCAATAGACTGTTTTTAATGAAGGGTCACAGTGTACCAGGATCTGGCAAACAAGGGCAGCCCGAGTACACTCAATGCCCTAATTTCTGTTTCAGGTAAAGAAATACAAAGAAAAAATAAATCAATAAATCTACTTTTTTTTTTTTTAAACATATGTTGAAGGCGAATACGGGGTTTTTGTCTTCATTTCATTACCATACATCATGAATTTAATTGAAGACTATTAAGTAAAATCTCCTATGTTGTCATTTATTGTCATTTTCCGCACTGTATTCCCAATTCACATTTCTACTGTTCTTTTGTCATTCTTCATTGTATTTTTCTCTCTCATTTTACCAGTAGAACAGTCTTGGAATACAAAAGGGGGAGGAGTTATACTTCAAAATAGAAATTAACAGTTCAATGGAATGTCTCTAATTCAGGATTTATGGGTAACAAGACCATGTATTCATTTAGTGTTTTCATGGATAAACGTAAAATACCACAAAGTATTTTCCCTTACATTTTTCTAACAAGTGTTCAATTAACCTCATCGATTTAAAGATAAATGTCCAAAAGAAACATCTCTCGTTTTATTCAAGAGTTAAACTGTCGGTCTAAAATACAATCTCTCCACAGTCAGACTAAATTAAAAGATACTACAGCAATCCCAGGAACTTATGTAGGTTTGAAGTGAAAAGAAAATACAGCATAAGTTAAGTTTCATAAAGCTTCATCAGCTCTCAGGGTTTTTTCCTTCTCCTTCTTCTCCTTTTTTAATCCTTACAATAAAGGAGATCCTCTAACTACAGAAAGAGATTTATCACAGATGACAAAACTCTGAAAGTTGATCATAATTTCTGACACTTCTCTCCCATTCCTTCCTCTTAGACCTAGCATAAAATTTCCAGACAAGTTTTATAATGACCTAGCGATGCTGGTCATGCAGCTCCAGGTAGTGTCACAATTCAGACCCACCATGTACTGATAGCTTTCCACCAAGGGCTGTGACATTACTTGGGTGACTTGCTGTGATTTGCAGTCTGCCATTGCTGTACGTGTTTTTACAATAAAGCTTCATAAATACACTGCTGCCCCAGCATCTGATAACGGAACCATTCCCCATGGATGCATTATGGAAAATACTTCGTGTTTAAATTATTATGAAATATTTTCCCTTCTTATCTCTCAGATACATTATCCCCACAAATACTATAAATGCTGTAGCAAAAGGTTTATCTGTTCTAATTAGCATGTATGGAGGAATGAAAACCTGAATAATTGCATTTTGTTCCTCCTGAGCATTTAATCACTATGTGTCCACTGGAAAGAAAAAAATTCTTTAGCCTGGAAATTTTCAGAATGGTGATCAATTAACATTTTTAAAGATTAAAAATAGGAGTGGGAAGAGCTGATTAGCTAAGGCAATGTTTAATAGGATACAGAACCTTGTACCTGCAGTTTGTGGATTCAAACCCAGTTTGTTAGTGGAATCTGGAAGGTTTATCAGAACCACAGTGTTCAAGACCAGAAAAAGAACTTTTGATCAAATATCCTGACCTTACATAAAAAGTACCTCTTTATCCCTTCACTATGAATACCTTTGTTTGGTCAAAATGTATGCCTCAAAAATGCACAAAAATATTTAATGGATAACAGAACCCATCCTTGACAAAAATTTATTTCAATCAAGAACAGCTGCAACTTTTTATTTTTTTCCTTTTATTGAGAGCCATTGGACCTATAATATCAGGCGTTCTCTTTACACTGCTGGACTTGTGCTGTACAGTTCACTTCATGAAGTAGACCAGCTGCTTTTTCATCTCATTTTTCTGGGTCTATTCTGAGTCATCTTAGTTTTTCTTTTTGTTCTCTTAAAACCAGATACATGTCTGCTGCATGTGGTGTTCTTTCCAGTTCAAGTCTACCTCACCTCTCCCAGTCAGTGTTTCAATATTTATGCTCAAAGTGTCATACTTCTCTTTTTGACAACAGAATGTTGTTCAGTGCTTGTGTTGACTACTTTGCTTCCCTGTTCTCTTTACAGGATCCCTTTTTGTCCTGACACAAGTTATTAATGGTCAGTACCCTAAGAATGAGGTCTAAGTTATCTAAAAGTCATCCAAGAACATGATAGCTATGAAGTACAACTCATTTCCTGAGCTTCAACCCATGGGCAATTAAAATCACCAGAGATCTCCTTGACTGGCTTGGAAGGCCCTGGGTAGTGAACTTTTTTCACCCACCCATGCTCAGAAATGATTGTTCATTGGAGACGAACATGGCACCCACCCATCTCACAACTAATTTAGATAAGTGGTGAAAGAATTGCCTTGAGTTTAGAAACATACAAGAGTTCATTGCACCAATACAGCACTTTCACAGCAATGTGTAATGATTTGCTTATTTTTAATACATCATTTTGCTTAAACAGCTGTTCTCCATACGATAATTTTGCATTTGATTATCCCCCACCTTAAATGCAAAATAAGCATAGGACTTGATAATAAATCATACTTTTATAGTGTTGCTGATTGATATGGTATAGGCCTATATTTATCACTTGTGTTGCACACGCAAAGCTGCAGGGTCTGGAATTGGAGGCCTTCTGTGCTGGATGCCTGCCACATATTTAATAAAAAAATGTAATTCCCTGCCCCAGAGAGACTACTTTCTAAACATAGAGCTGGATAGAACAGGTGGAAAAAAACAAAAGTAGACAAGGCAATAGTGAAACAATCATTTTTCATCTTGCAAAATTGGAACTGTTATACTACACAGCAATTTAAATCTGTTTTCCCATGTACCAAAAGCAAGCTTTTTTCTAGTTTCAATAACTATCTCTTTTCCTGTTAGATAAAAATTTTTATATCAATCTTATTTCATTGGATTTAATAATTTCTAAATCACTTTCACTGAAATATAAAAAGCTGTTGAGCTTCTTTGTTTAAATATGAAACATAGTAATAATCACTCTTTGGTGCTATTCTAATTAGCTAGATCTCCCCACGGAGGATACCAAATGCATACTAACTCAGGACAATTAGAAAGAGGCTAATAAATGAAATATCATGGTTCCTTGCAGAATGCAAAACCAGCACCAAAATGTAACCAAGCAGTTTGCAAAGAAAATTACCACATTTCAGGAGCTAGAACTTAAAGCTCTCATTGGGATGATTTTGGGAGACAAGGCTCATAATGTTTATTAGTCAGTATTCAAAGAGTTACCTTATCATCTATTCTGTTGATGTTACACTGCAGAGGAAAACAAAGTTATCAATATTAAAAAAAAAAAAAATAAAGGCAAAGCTGTTAAATGAGGAAATTTGTAAGTGCTGGGACTAATTCATAGTTAGCAAAATACAACAAAAACTCTCGAAATGCCATGGAATTGCCATATATTCTCCTGTCAATGTTTGCAATGTATATGACACTGAGTATAAGATAAACTATTAAAAATCTGGAAATGAGAAAGAAAAACACGCATCAGTTGATGGGAGAGTAGGCTGTTTCATTTCTTTCACTTGCTTTTTCCCCGAGATCAGCTTTGCTTCAAACAAGCTGCATTGTTGAGGACAGCCCAAGGAGGAGGACGCTGGTGACATCCTGTGCTGTGGAAGCTTAATTGTCCCTTCTGCACCTGCTTTGAGACACTGTACACAGCTCAGCAGGGAGCTCCTGAAACATTCCCTGTCCTCTACAAACGCTTAAGAGTCCACCACACAGCCCACAGAATCCAATACAAATGGTCTTGCAGGCTTTAATATTCCTTGGATCAGACCACAAGAAACAACCCAATTAAACGGTTTTTTAAAATTATGATAGTTTAAACTATTCCATTTGTGTGTTATTTCAAATCAGCCCTATCCCATCAAAAGATGCCTTCTAAATTGAGCATGAATCCCTTTTTAACTTATCATATCCAAAGAGCAAGGACAACAATTCTGCTGGATTTCAAAATTAAGCCTTTGGGACCAAACATTGCTGTCTTTTTCCATGAGAAGTCCCCATGGCTTTCAGTCTATCAACATGTCCAATACCCAAGACAAGCAATTAAGAACATGAAACAGTTTAAAACTAAGACACAAGTTATAAAACTACAGTATACCTTCGAGAATGAGGCAAAATATTTGCTATTGCAACTTTCCTGTCTTGCCAAAATATTTGTTATCTTAGAGGCAGCACTCTTCAAATCTACACTCAATGGTATCCATAAGGTAATCCCACTGGTGTCAAGTTGGCACCACAATAACAAGTGCAGTAATACTCTGGGAATCCAGAATAGGACTATAATAAACATGTAGTCCCAGAACACAACAAAATCAAGAAGAACGCCAGGTGGTGCTAAGAAATATGTATTTATGTTACAAATACAAGGCTTGATCGCATTGTCTTCCTTTAGGATAAATAAAAAAATCTCTGAGATTTTTCATCTAGTACAAAATATTTCCTAATCACAGTGGTATTCTTAACTGCAAAAATAATTTAATCCTTATTTTTCATTATCATTGTATAAATAATAGAGTTCTTGATTTAGCAATTCTTTCTTAGACTAAGGAGCTGCCTACCAAAATAATTCCATTTTTTTCAGTCAGAGTGCTTATGGATATATGGACTTCTTAACTTAAGGTTTCTAGAACTGGGGCTCATTTTGAATGAAATTGATAAAAGAGAAAATTCCTACTAAGCTAATGATGTGAGGACAACTCTGAACCATAGAGAGGGTATCTCAGGAGGAGGTAGGAAGTGAGGCAGCCCTGATTTTGCATGCAGCATTTCATCTGAGGTGTCCAAAGCAATCACTGCTATTTTTTGTTTAAAAGCAGCAGTAAAACCCTGCTTTCAGAAAGGGCCCATGCAAATTTAAGGAAGTGACTTACTTGTTTATTTGCATCACTGGCTAAAGAGCAGTTTTCCCTGCAGGCTATAAACCCATACATTTGTGTCCTGCCTAAAATCCCATCACTTTCAGATGGGATTTACAGATCAGCATGGATGAAGGTGTCCTTGACTGTCAGAGCAAGGTGGTCTTCCTTCTGTCGTGTCTCTGTGGAAAAGAAAAGAGATACATGCAGAAATTAAAGGCGCTATGGAAATTTCCAAAGGAAAAGAGTTGTGGTGTGGCCTCCGTTGTACGTCCTCTCCTTCATTTTGTACCAGCACCGATCAATGGACTCATTGCCTGCTGTAATTCCCTGCAGTCATTACTTTACAGGTGAGTAATTTATGGCTTTGTAAAGGGCTCTGGGATGTTTGATTATGTCAAAGGTGTTATTGAAGTTCAGATTGTAGTTGTATCCTAAATAGGATGAGATTACCACTGGGAGTTATATCATTACTTTCGCTAATTATTTACAACATGGTGCCAATCACACTGTAGGCATACTTGCAGCAAAAGAAGATGGTTCTGTGTAGGTGAGCACAAACCCTATTAGGTGATAAGCTATCCAAAGCAGTGCATGGCATTGACCTCCAGTGGCTGAGGAAATGATACGCAGAACAAGGAAATCCAACATCAAAGACATTAACCTGAGCTTCAACAGGAAGGGTTAATTTTCAGTATGCAAATTTCTCGGTCCTCATCTGACCCAAGCTCCCTGTCTCATGGGAGTGTGGAGTAAGGAATGGGACAGACTCTTCCAGAGCCACAGGATCAAAGGGTGACTGGAGAATAACTTAAGAACTGCTGTGTAAATGTTTGCCTATGGGGACAAATATAGCAATTGTGGGGGGAAGTCTCTTGTTTAAGAAGGGAGAAATTTCAGGACCTTCCAGCTAAAGTGGCAAGAAAAAAGAGAATGAGACAGGATTATTCCCCACAGAACTCAAGTTTTTATCCCTACAGAGTCTTCAGTCAGAGTAGGAAAGCTCATACCACACAGTAATAGCTTTCCAATGTGTCTGTAAGCGGGCTGAGTCCCAGGGGATTACAAGTGTGACAGCATCCTTCGATCCAGCCCCAATGACAGAGACAGGGGAAAGCAGTAAAATTTTCTTTTTAGTGGCAAACTACAATGATGTAAGAAGTACTTTTCCCTCAAAGGGCTCACATTAGCATTTTGTCTCAGTCCTAAGAGTAAATCATGCCATTTAGTCACAGTCTATAGCAGGACTCCAACATCCCCTTTCTGAGCTCTCACACCCTCACCTTCACCTTTCCTGCCTGATGAGAGCATCCCAAATTTGCTAAGTGAGCCGCAAACTCCAGTTCACTCTTTTCTGTGGACCTTCCTATCTTCTACTAGGTCTACACAATTCCACCTTTATGAAGCTTCTATTTCTCTCTCTATGGAAGGGACGCAGCACAAATAAATATTCAGAGGGATGTCAGCAACAGCACCATCACTGGGGACAGATTCACAAAGTGACTTAAGCATCATCACTGTGGTATTTAATACTCAGGCACTGTGCTCCAAGACTCGTCAGAGCTTAAGAGGTATCTTAATATTCCCTTTCACTATTTAGCAAATAATTATTTGATATTTGGTAGCTCATGATTCACAGAAAACAAATCCCTCCAGAGTCAGGTGGAAGGGAATTCTACTGTGTTTATTCCGCATATTGCCTAGCCTCTATTTCTGATTGTGAGAATGTGATTTGAGGGATTACTTACGGGACTTGGAAGAATTACTGGATGCAATGTTCCAACTGAAGAAAAGGAAAATCTTCTAGGCTACTAAAAATTAGAGGGTGCTGTTGAATGCATAAGGCAGGACTTCTGTGCCAAAATGTAACTATAGAGTGTATTGGAGATTATATTAAAGTCACTGTGAAGAATCAGATGGGTAAGAATTTGAATGAAACACATTGGACTTCTGTCAATATTTTTCAGTGTTAAATCTTACTTTCCTGCACACAGACGGTAGGATACTTTAATTTCTCTCCTACCATTAGGAAACTATACTTGGGGAGACAGTGGAGTTCCAGGCTGGAATGTGAAATCTCTAAGCAATGTCCTTGGATGGTCAAGAAAGGAATGAAAAAACAAACCTGATGTGTGATGGATGTGTTTTTAAGACATGCAACAGGTCAGCATCAATGAAATGCAGAGGCAGAGAAAAGTATCCTGTTATTTTTCCAGGAAAAACAACACATTGAGTGTTTATGTTTGTTTTGGCCATCAGACCTGAGTACTGATTATTACCTGACTATTAAACATCAGCTTATTTGAGAAAGAGCATGTCCATTTCTAGAAATTATAATTGGATTCACTAATAAATCAGAGGACTGACATTCTTTCCAGAGTTTAGCCAGAGAAAAATCATACATAAAATAAGACAAGAACAAAGAAAACAGAGTTTAAGGAGCCATCAGGACATAGAAAAATGCAACAGAGCAGAAACACCTTTTCTAATGGAACAAATCCACACCTGTCAGAGAGATTCCGAACGATGCCTGGGTCCGCCTTCAAAAGAGTTCTACGATAAGAAAGGTATGATAGCATCATAGAATATCCTAAGCTGGAAGGGACCCATGAGGATCATCAAAGTCCAGCTCCTGGCCCTGCACAGGACAGTTCCCAGAATCATACCACATGCCTGAGAAGTAGAGTGTAGGGAAAACCACTTCAACAAGTTAATGGACATTATTCAAAATAAATGATGATTTCAAAAATTGCACTTCATTATTAGACCCTATTAAATGCATTTGTCTATTTTCTTCCAAGGCCATTTGCCCCTAAATTGACCAAGGTTTCTGAGAATCAAGGATCTGAAAATAGTTATGCTTGAATGACTCTACATTCAGGGATTCAAAAGTCATCCCAGAGGCCTCAGGAAGGAGAACTGATAGAATATGTAGAAGAACAAAGTTTCCCAGAAGGGCTGGCTACAGAGACAACAGGGAAGGAAAATCTCAGAAAGTCAGAATTGCACTGGGAGATAAACACAGCAGCCTATTGAACTATCAGCACCAAAATTGTGTAACTGGTTTAGAGCTGGCAGGATCCTGGGCTAACTGATGAAAAAGAAATCAAAATTGAACAACTTTTAAAATAAACTCTTGTTAGAGGGAGGTGTTCTGCATCCTCTCCCACAGTCATGACTAGTGCTGCATTTACTGCTTGTTTGTTGGATTGAGCAGAAATAACAACAAATTATCAGTGTCTGTGTGGGAATCAAATACCAAAGATTCATCACCTCCTTCATTAGTCAGGCATGGGCTGTGTCTACACTGTGTTTACCTGGCAAGAGCCATCTCAATGTACTCACCCCCTGGGCCTGCTCTGCTTCGGGAGCCAGAAGTCACATTTACCACTCAGCTGAGCCTGAGAGAGTGAACCCTGCCGCCCTGAGGGCCTTATCAGCTGGAGCACACCTCAGCCTCTACCATGTCTGCACCACTGCATCCAAGCACAGGTGGAGACCATCCACGTCCTGACATGTACCGACACCTTTGTGCCAGAAGATAAGAAGCAGTAAGAACAGGCTGAAAGGATCTGTAGGTCCAGTGATACAAGCCAGCATCATTTGCTGAGCTGCTTAAACCAGATGGACAGCACAGACAATGTTGCATCTGCAATCATGGTAAAAACTCTGACGTATTCCAACCAGTGTCATAGAACTGTGCTTATAAAGGATCAATGTTTCATAGTCAAAAAAATGTTTCTATGCCAATTTTGAAAGGCTCGGTAACAGCTAGGGAAGAGGTGGAGGTGGCTGTCATTCATTGTTATGATTCAGAGTCACAGAACCTTGAATGATTATGGATTAGCAGAGGAAAAATTACTGATGGGCATGCATTTTCACTCAGACTCCCTAAAATCCTCTCTTGAGGATGTAGAAAGAAACCCTGATTTATGATAGGTGACCTTAACTTCAGGGATTTTTTCTGGACAACTGGTTCATTTTGTTACTAAAAAGAAAGGTGGGAGTTTTACACTATAACACAGATATCTAAAACTCAGAAGCATTAAGTCTAACTTAGGTACCTCGGGGGAGAAATCAGCAGTTCCATTAGGCAGTTCATCCCAACCTAAAAGAGATCTCTAAGATAAATCAATTAAATTGCCCCCTAGTAGTGCTTATTTCTTTCAGTAAAAAAATTCAGAGTGGTTTGCTGAAGTTTAAACCTGATAAATCTAAAAGGAGAGAGGAACCTTATTCCTAGTTCTTTAAGACAATTCCACAAGTTTCTTTCTTACAACAAGAAAGACAGTGTTTTAAAATGAGATTTGAAATGTCAATAAATTATATCTAACATGGGTAAATAGGAAATAAATGAATGGTGAACAACCGAAAAATACAGGTGACTTCCCAGAAAGTTAGTTGAACGACTTTAATATTAGGCATAGCTAGGGCTTCAGGAAATGAGGGTTAGTGTTCACAGGTATTAGGAGGAAGGGTGATATTAGGTCAGCTGTAAGTTTTGTTTCAGGAGATGTAGACGGAAGAATTCTCAACAGCAATATAGGAAAGTGAAACATTTGTCATAAATACAACTTCATATCTAAAACAAAGAAGTGCTTAATACCCCTTCTAAGTAACCTTCATCTCTATCAAAATACTAGCATAAGATAACATAAAAATAAAAAATAGTAACACATATTTATACCTTAGATCCAAACTTTTTTTTTAAGGGCTGAATAATGTTTTCAGTTTAATTTTAACTTTTAAGAGATCTTATAAAGTTGGGATACTGAAATTTTCTAGAAAACAAAGTAATTCCAGTGTTTGATAAGGGGTAAAAGGGATAACCTAGAGGCCATTGAAAAATTTCTCTGACGTGCACGGAACAGTTAAATGAGGATGCTATCAACAAACAGTGGTTAAACATATAATTTATGCCACTCAACATGATTTTGTAGAAAGTAAATCTTGTCAAACAAACATTGTTTTTTATGACAGGATTATAGGTCCTGCTGATAAAGGTGAATGTGTTGGCACAGCATTCTTCATTTTTAAGGCATTTGACTTAATGCCACAAAATACTTTGGTTTAAAAACAAACTTGAATGGTGCCGAATTAACAGGCTGTACATTAGATAAAATTAAAATATCTCACAGTGTTCAGAAAGTGGCAATAAAGAAATCAGTGAGCACAAGTGCTTCTATGAGGTTCCCCCAAATAGCCATTGCTCCATTTATAGAAGGAGCAATGGACTAGAAAGAGCATATGAACAAAACAGAGCAGGGTAGTAGGTGGCAAAGATGAGGCTCTGGTGCAGAAATACCTGAAATGTCTGCTAAAATGGTTAAATTCCAACAAAATTAATTTAAGGACACTCAAATGCAGAACAATGCATCTGGGGACCAGGAATACAAATTATAGGTACAGTGAGACTCTCTTTTGGAAAGCAGTAGCTCAGGAAAGGACTTGTGAGTCATTGTGGATAATCATCTCAAAATAGGCTCTCAAAGTAATGCTTTGACAAAATGGTTAATATGATCCTTGGTTATATAAAATGTGATTGCCAAATAGAAGTAGGGAAGTGTTTCTGCTGTTCTAAAACTTCCACTACAATAAGACACCTAGGTCTGGACTCAGATCCTCCAGAAGACCATGGAAAGCACAGCGATATTAAAAAAAAAAAAAAAAAAAACACTAAAAAAAACACCTCAACCAGCAAAACAAAACCTTAGACCAGAGACTGGAAAACAAATATAAAGATGTGAGTCTTAAAGAGCTCAACTTAATTTAACAGAGAAGGTTGAAAGCTGACTTGAGGTGTTTGTACAGATTCTCGCCCACGAAAACACCATCCAGTAGTATGGGTCTCAAACCTGCTGACAAAATGATAATTAGACATAATGACTGGAAGCTGGAGTTAGAAAATTTAACCTTGAAATAAGACACAATATAGAAAATGAAATAAGACACAACACAGAAAAAGAAATGTTATGAGTTGCCAGCTCACAATTACTCAGATTTGTTAAGATGAGTTTAAATAGCTTTCTGAAATAGGTGGTATAATTCAGCTTTTCAGGGAAATTACATCTCCAGCGTGAGGAAGGGTTTAGATTGGACAGCCATAGGCCACCCTTCTGGCCTTGAAATCTGTCAAACCAAGAATACCATCTTCTCTACCCCCAATAATTATGTGCCATAGGATAACCAGGATTACCTATGTTACTCAGCATAATCACTATGTGGGTAGATATGCACATAGCCAATGACTGTATTCAAATATCATACCTCAGGGTTTCAGTCAACTGTCCAATAAAACCCAGGAACATTTATTTAAGTAACGCTACACTGGTTAGATGTAATCTGTTTGCACTTAGTGGAAGGGGAAATTTGATTTTGTGTCTGTGTGTTTAACAGCAAAACCGTTACCTTTCTTTGTATGGCTCAACAGACTACAAATCACCTATTTTCTTTACTCTTCTACTTATCTTCTAGGGCATTCAGCTCCTTCTGAAAGTCACAGTGCTTTTCAATCAGTAGGTAAACATCTATGCATTTACATTTATTTTTAACAGGTACAGTTACTCCAAGGCACCTTCTCTCACTTGTGGCATAATCATCCATGTTTATAACAAGAACAATGAACATACAGGTGGTGTGTTGCAAAACTTATGGTTTGGTCCATCCCGAAGTAGAAATAAAAGTATAGTAAATTAATTTTTCTGAAGTTCTGGAAATGAACATTTACTGTAGGGTCTCAGAAGAGGGATTTTTATCTCTGTATCTCTCACCCCCACAGAGGACATCCAGGCTGAACTGGGCTCCAGCAGGCATCTTCACCGCCTGCAGGCTGTGCCTACACAGGTACCTGTGCAGAACCTTTGTTTTCCATGTGCTAGCACAGGTGCTCTGTGCTTGGAATACCATTAACATTAGCAGAAAAGAGATGCCACCCATCACCTCTCAGTCGGCTCTGCAAGACTAATAGGCAATACGACTTCTTTTTAAACACTGTAGTAAGAAGACATGACTCTAAATACACACAGCAGGCAGAAACATTGGGTAGGAAGGTGTCGTTTTCAGCCATTCTTCAGTGAAACACCATCTGTTACAACATATGCAAGTGCAGTTACACATCCAGTTACAGGAGGTGAGAAGGGTAATATTCAGCCTGATAAGGATGAGTTCAGTGTGCTCATCCCCTTTTCACCACGCCTCATCCATTAGCACCAGAGTCAATCTGCTGGAAAAAGGAGAATCACCACCATTTTCTGTCTCCCCCTAATGGAAAAGAAGACTCAAATCCCCTGCTCTGTACAGGAATAATGGTGCGGGTGGTTTCTAGATGTAGATCAAAAAAGTCAGTTTCAAAAGTCCCAAATAACTGGAAGAATTTGAGAGTAGGAGAAATTCAAAATGAGACTAGAACCAGCAAAAAGAAAATTAATATATAGAATTTACACATAAAAGTTTAATGAGCTTCCAGTTTTCTTTATTTGAATATTTTGACAGATACATTATTAACGCTAACCTTATTTTCCTAGCTGAAAAATTAACATAAACAGAAACACAAAACTTACGATGTGCCAAAAAAAAAAAATAGAAGATATGTGGCTTGGGGACCTTTTCTTTGTATGAAAACACTAGACTCTAATTTAAAAAGAAACAAAAAACCCCCTTAGTTTTCTCAACCTGACAAATCTCCTCCAAAAAAATTATTTCCTCACTGATTACAGAAGCAGACAATTGGTGCCCAAACAATCGAAGAAGGTTGTATTGTCAGCATGTTAATCATAGTGTCTCTTAGCAACCATATTTTATTTACAAGTAACAATACTTCTTCAGAAGCCTGTCACATTTAATGACAAGTATTTGTGGGGGGAGGACTCGAATATGTACGTGCAGCTCCCACCTCTGGTGATAAGCAGCTTGTGACAAGCCTTTGCTGATAACCAGGTACTGATGGTAGTAGATAGAGAAACCTCTGAGGAGGTGGGGCAAGGGCTTGCACAAAACAGGGCCTTGCCCTGCTGGTTTTCTGTGCCCACTCTGGTTGGTGCATTTGCCCCTGTGAGTCCACAGATTCATCTCCCTCAGACTCTGCTGTGAACTTTTTAAAAATTTGCAATATCTTAATAACGCGCCGCGCCGGCACGCTGGCTGGGCTGAGATGGCAGCAGCTTGGTCCAGGCGTGTCCCACACAAAGGAAGGACACCCCGGGGCACCTCGGTGCCTCGCTTGCCAGCCTCCCAGCCCGTGCGGTGGAGGGCACGGAGCCCAGCGTGCCTGGGGCTTTTGGATAGCCCAGGCGCAACCAGAAATGAATGGTCAGAGGTGGCCCTAGGCTGGTGATCCAAGGGTTTATTGTAGAAGCACCCTCAAATGGTCCGAATGCCGAAGAGGGCAAGGCACAGTAATCAGGGCTTTATCAGGATGCAGGGAAGGGGGCGGGGTGACACCACAGGGACCCATAGGAAGAGGAGAAGGGTGGGACAGGCCAGGACACCTTCCCTTAGGGGACACAAGAGGTGTCTGTCAACTGTAGACAGAACCACCCCTCAGGAATCCTAGGAATTCAAAGGCAGAAGCCATCTTCACAGAATGGGGTTTCACTCCTTGGTACCAGCCCACCAAACCTCTGTTTCTGGGCTCTGTGGCCCCCTGGTTGGTTCCTTCACCACAACATTGCAAGATAGCCAAGGAATCTGGGGATCAGAACCTTTTTGTTTCTTTGCCCCTGGAGCTCTCCAAGGACCAGGTTCTGCTCCCAGTACTGTCTCAGCAGCAGACAGGGGGACAGCTCTACATCTTCCACGCTTTCACATCACTGTCAGCAGCAACAATCAGTGCTCACATACCCTGTTAAATATAAAAGATAGTGTCTGAAAAAGTCCATTTCACTCCAAATCAGTTTTCTTCTGCAGTTGTAAAACAGTGTCTACTGGTCATCTCCATGTTGAATACCAACACTTTGGGGTATTTTAGAGATAAATTCTAGATAGAAGATGCAATTGTCAGAAAAAGAGAGAGAAAAACAGAACATTTTTTTCCTTACTGTGAAGACATTTTGCAGCAAAATTGTAAAAGGGACAGTAGGGGTACCCAAGGGGTCCTTTCAGGTTTCTTTGTCTATGATCAGCCATAGTGATAGGAAGGACTGCATCACCCACTAAAAGTCACCTCAGCTCATGTTGATCTATTACAATATCTTTTCCCTATTCATGACCATCACAAGATGCTTCAGAGAAAGCATTAAGAAAAGATAAAAATAATCTGCTTCCATAAAGATTTCAGCCTAATCCCTTGGAGTTAGAGTCAGCCTTAAATCTTTAAGCATGAGCTTATATTTTTCCTTCCAGAAACGTTGGTAGTAAGAGCTTCTAGATGTCCTTGTTATCTATCTCTTAAAATCCTAGGCATTCCACTCGCAAATACTGGGTTGCTTGTCTGTTGCCTTTTTTAACCCATTTTGAAATAATCACCTTTACATTTCAACAAATATCTCTACTCCTGAGATATGAGGAACAACAAGCAGGTTGAAGAATCACATCAATGCATGTACCAGTAACACATCTGTGGACTGTATGAAATGGTTTTTTTTTAAGAACGTATGTATGATATACACAGAAGGACAGCCTGGACATCACCATAGCAAGAGTTTTGTAGAAAGAGTGGAACATTGGAGCTAAAGTAGAGTCCCAGGTTTTTTGTTCACAAAAACTTTTGCAGACTTTCAGAGACAAGCCCCCCTCATAAAAGGAAGTTTGGAAGAAGGGAGGAGCGGGTAATTTTTTTATTATTCTTGTCTGAACTTGCCTTTTTTTTTTTTTTTTTTTTGAGATATTCTGTCCTTTCATGAAAAATTAAAAATAGAAGTGGGAATAAAATTTACGGATGAGTCCAAATAAAAAAAAATAATTATAAGCCTGGGAATTCAGGCTCATCCTTAAAAGAATTTTCAAAATGACAAACTGTTAGTCCAAACCCACATAAAATCTTTGTGGTTTAGGCCTGCCCTAAAAAAATATTCCCATAATTTTAAGCTTTCAGCAACAGCTGGAAAAGGAAAGACATTCCATGTAAAGCATAAGGACTTTTAAAACTGTCACTGACCCCTTGGCCTTCTTGAATTAGTAAGCAGTAATTGCAAAAAAAAATACAATGTAGTACCT
The DNA here is from genome assembly GCA_013398955.1 of Callaeas wilsoni. Taxonomy (NCBI): domain Eukaryota; kingdom Metazoa; phylum Chordata; class Aves; order Passeriformes; family Callaeidae; genus Callaeas; species Callaeas wilsoni. The sequence goes on from VWPU01010352.1 coordinate 133,581, forward strand.
AAAACAGTTCTGAGAATTCACTCTTGCTTACCAACATACAGGAACAATTACTATGAAAATACTTCAGAATTATGTCAGATGATGTCTTCCATTACCCAGAAAACTGTGGCATCCACAGTGAAGGAAAAGGCCAGCAGCAGCAGATTTCTGAGGAACCTAATAAAGCCCTTCTTTAGCCACAGTCCCACCACAGAGCCTCTCATCTCTGCACTCATTCCCCAGCCAGTGCTGGGAACACTTTGTGGCTCCACAGGGTGAAATAGACATTTATTTTCGCTGTACTCCACCATCCACGGGGGAAAAGAAATGCCAAATCGTAACTGCAGATCCCACCCATAGCTAGGCAGCAGCCTCTGCAATCTGCTATGTGCAAAGAATTCTGCTATATCTGGCCCTCATACACCCCATCAAAGGGAAATAACAAGCCCATTTCACCCTCTCCATCAGAGATCTAAACAGGGACTAATTCAGAACAGAGTTTATTATCCAGCTGTCAACTACTCACCTTTGAAGGATTCTTGTGGCCACCAGTGTTCCTGCACTGGAACTGCAGTAATTATTTCAGAGAAATAGCAACACCTTGCAGGGTTTAGTGTTTTGTCTTCACAGTTTATTTGGCTGTTAATGGTAGTACTATGATCAAATAACCAAATGAAAACAAGCAACCAGCAACAAAAACAAACAAGCAAGCAAACAAACAAAAAACCCACTAACATTTCAAAGCACAGATAGTGAGTGATATTGCCAATCAAATTCAAAAAACATATTGAACAAACCTGGCTGTGGAACATTTTAATAAAATTGAAAGCATCAGGAAGCTTTGAAGTCTTCCAAGCATACAGCAAAATCTGTTATTTACTATTGAAGCATCAAAAGAAAGATCCACCAATACACTGTACAGACATCAGGAAGAAAGGCTGTCATGGTCTTTGTTTGCAGTTTGCTTGTTTTTCTTAAAGTCTGTGCTAAACGAAGAATCATGACTCTTTATGCTATAGCACAGCCCTCATGTTTATTCCAGGTATTTTTGCTTTGAAGATCACTAGGGAACAGAAGTTCTTACATTGACTGCAGACATTCATGAGGTTAATATCTTCCTGTTTTTACAAAAAAAGGAGGGGTAGCATGACCACAAATGACAAGAAGTCTAACAAATATTTTTCTAGCATTTCATTGTACATTGACTTTTCAAAATGTCAGCTCTGATTTGAATGTAAGCAATGCTTAAATAAAAATAATTTATCCTTTTAAAGACCATTAAATGTTTCTGCAGAAGAATCTAAACTGCAGAACTCTCAAGAGTTTGAAGTTCACAGTAATTTCAGTAGAAGTCATAGCTGTTCAACCTTTGAGAGTCAGAACATTTATATATGTGTCTTAATAAACAGTTTGCTTCATTGACCATTGACCAACAACAAATATAGAATCTTAGAGTTGCTTAGGTTAGAAAAGGCCTTTAAGATCCTCAAGTTCAACCATTAACCCAGCACTGACAAGCCCATCACTGAACCATGTCTGTAAGTGCCACATCAACACATCCTTTAACACCTCCAGGGATGGTGACTCCAACACTCCCTTGGGCAGCCTGTTCCAGCTCTTGACAACACTTTCAGTAAAGAAATGTTTCTTAATATTCAATCTAAACCTCCCTCGACACCATTTGAGGCTATTTCCTCTCATCCTATAGCTTGTTACCTGGGAGAAGAGACCAACACCAGCCTGGTTACAACCTCCTTTCACAGAGTTGTAGAGAGTGGTAACATCCCTCCTGAGCCTCCTTTTCTCCAGGCTAAACACCCCCAATTCCCTCAGTTGCTCCTCATCAGCCTTGTGCTCTAGACCCTTCACCAGCTCTGCTGCGCTTCTCTGGGCATGCTCCAGCATCTCAGTGTCTTTATTGCAGAGAGGGATCCAAAACTGACCACAGGGTGTGAGCTGCAACCTCACCAGTGTCCAGCACAGACAGACAGTCACTGCCCCGGTCCCACTGACCACATTATTGCTGACACGGACCAGGTGCCGTTGGCCTTCTTGGCCACCTGGGCACACCTGGCTCATGTTCAGCTGCTGTCAGCCGCACCCCCAGGTCCTTTACCACTGAGAAGCTTTCCGGCCTCTCTGCCCCAGCCTGTGGCACTGCAGGGGTTGTTGTGACCCCATGCAGGACCCAGCATTCAGCCTGTTTGAACTTCAGACCATCGGCCTCGACCCATCAATCCAGCCTGTCCAGATCCCTCTGTTTAGCCTTCTGACCCTCCAGCAGCTCAACACTCAAGCCCAGATTGGTGCTTTCTATATATATGTTATACATATATTTATAATTACTGTTATCACTTAGAAGTATTACTCATCACTATGATAGAGGAGCCACTGCAACTGTGCTCATGCTCTCTGGACCTGCCAGAGACTTCCAGGGAAGAGGGGATGGTGCGGATAAGAACAAAGGGAGACAGTTTGCTGTTATAGTTTTTTCCCTGTACCAGGTCTAGACAAACAACAAAATTGCACATAGACTGGTGAGAAGGCACTCAAACTGATTATCTAGTTCATTTTTCTTCCTATAACAAGGAACTACTCTAGCTGTCATATTCCCAAACTATCTTATCCCTGCTTGCTGAGCCTGTTCTTTGATACCTCTACTGATGAACATTGTGAAACATTCTTAAGCAACCACAATGCCAACCAGTTCCTACTATGAGAAAAGGAATACTTTTACTGTTCCTAAAATTCTAAGTAAAATTCTCTGTGTGCTGCTTGAGATTTATTTCTTGCCTCACTCTCCACGGCCATGGGAGAGATTCTTTTTGCAGCTTTTTTATGTATTCATACACTGTTGTAAGGTCTCCTTTCTATCTTGTGTGTTCTAAGAACACCAAACACCCTATCCTTTGTAGATTTCCAGACTTTCCTCATAGGCTCCCTCTGTACTCCTTCCAGCTGGTTCACTTCCAAGAAACCATAACAATGTTGCGAAGAAGAATTATATTGCAAATTTTACGGACTATGCTGCTGTTTACAAATCCCAGTGTGATGTTTGACCTCTATGCAGCAGTGTGGTGGGCTGACCCTGGCTGGATGCCAGATGCCCACCAAAGCCGCTCTGTCACTGCCCTCATCAGCTGGGCAGGGGAGAGAAAATGTAATAAAAGTCTCGTGGGTTTAGATAAGGGCAGAGAGAGATCACTCACCAGTGACCATCATGGGCTAAACAGACCCCACTTCAGGAAATCAGGTTAATTTACAACCAGCCAAATCAGAATAGGGTAATGAGAAATAAAACCAAATTTTAAAACACATTCCCATCACCACTCCCTTCTTCTCAGGCTCAGTTTCACTACCCCTTCCTCTGCTTCTTCCTCCCAGCACTGCAGGGAGGTGGGGAATGGGGCTGTAGTCATTTCATCGAACGTTGGCTCTGCTGCTCCTTCCTCCTCAGGGGGATGACTCCTCACACTCTTCCCCTGCTCCAGTGTGGGGTCCCTCCCAAAGAAGTCAGTCCTCTATGAATGTCTCCAACTGAGTCCTTTCCATGGCTACAGTTCTGCACAAACTGCTCTGGCACGGCTCCCTCCACAGGCTGCAGTTCCTTCAGGAACAGGCTGCTCCACCGTGGGTACCCCAGAGGACCACAAGTCCAGCCAGCAGGTCAGCTGCAGCATGAGCTCCTTTCTCCATGGAGCCACAAGTCCTGCCAGGAGCCTCTTCCAGCATGGGCTTCCCAGAGGGTCACAGCCACCTTTGGGCTGCAGATGGATCTCTGCTCCCCCGTGGGTCTCCATGGGCTGCGCCACCATGGGCTGCACCAGGGGCTGCAGGGGAATCTCTGCTCTGGAGCCTGGAGCCCCTGCCTCTCCTTTACTGACCTAGGTGCCTGCAGAGCTGTTGATCTCACGTATTCTCAATCCTCTCTCCAGCTGTAGTTGCACAAGTTTTTTCACCCTTCTAAAATACATTATCCCAGAGGTGCTGCCTTCTGACAGCTTCTCACAAAAGTCACCCCTGTAGCCCCACTGCTGTCAGCTACCCAAATCTTGCAAGGCAAAACCACTACAAACAGCATAATACTCTTAATCTATATTTATTTTGTGACCCACTGTAATGTCCAAATACTTCTTTGCAAGACTGTTCCCTGACTTATCTCTGTTTTTCTTGTATTTTCTCAGCTGTTTATCTCCACCTAAGTGCATTTTTTAAAATTAAATTCTGTGTTGTTTTCAACACTATTTCTCTTAACTGTTGTGATAATTCTGAATTAATTATCTTTCAATCTGTTTGCTGCCTCTTTCTGATACATTTCACTTGCACGTTTAATAAGCATGTTCTAATGACCTGGTATTGAATTATAATGAAAACATTGAATGTACTAAGCTTAGGATAGATCCTCAATTCATCATAGCAGTTTGACAGCAAAGCGCTGGCAACTGCTCTGAATGCAGCATCCTCAGACACCTTTGTCCTCACTTTACAGTAACCCCGACTTGCCTATGTTATGTGAGACCCTGAACAAAGCCTAGCTATACCATGTCTATACCCTTAAGGCATGTTACTTCACATAAAAAGATTTTGGATTGATCTGATATGATTAAATCCTGACAAATGAGTTAACACTCACTGCATACTGCCAACGAATTTACTACTTACTCATCTGGTGCTCTTTTAGGTGCCCTACAAAAATACTGTTGGATTTCTTTATCTAGTTATGTTCCAACAAAAAGAATTGGCCCATCATTCTATAACCTTCCCTTTTGATTTTTTTTTTTTAATTTGTCTTATGTTTGCCCTTTTCCAGCCTTCCAAAATTTGATCCACCTCCACACATTCTCAAAATCTACTGAAAGACTGCTGGGATTGTTTCAGCTAGGGTTTTCACAAACCTGAGCAGGATTTCATCAAGGTTGGAAAATCAGAAATTTCTAAGTGCGCTCAAAGCAAATCTTTCTTTCTTTCTTTCTTCTTTTTCATTGATGTTAATAGTGATAACAGTTTGAACACCATTGCCTTCAAAACATGCAGCACAGAAGAGTCATGATTCAGTCCTTGCAGCCCTCTCCTGGGAGAGGCAAGGGATGGCCAAACTAAGCTCCCCACAAAGCTCCTGAAGTCAGCACACAGAAAATCTGCCTCAGCTCTTTCAGTTTCCAGGGAACCAAGATTGACCCAGACCAGACTCCAACAAGAATCTTCAACTCACAGAAGATATGTCAGGATGTGGGACTCATATTTTCCTTGCATTTTTGCTTCCACTCAGAATCACATAATCACAGAATGGTTTGGGTTGGAAGGGACCGTAAAGTCCATCCAATTCCAGTTCCCCTGCCATGGGCAGGGACACCTTCCACTAGACCTGGTTGCTCAGAGCTCCATCCAACCTGGCCTTGAACACTTCCAGGGATGGGGCATCTGCCATAGAATGTAAAATAACAAACAAGCTTAGCTAACTTTTTAGCTCAGGTGGGAAAAATTAAGCAGTGTTGAAGGCTTCTAACTCAAACTTTTTTTGATAAAAAGCTTGTTCCGTTTCCATGGAACAATATTTTTCAATCTTTGAAAATATCCAAACATTACATATAAAATGATCTATTTAAAAGCTAAAATATATTTTAAAAAATCAAATGTCCCAAACATTGGGACTATTCGACTCAGGAGATTTCATGCAATTTTTGTTTGTGCATAAGGATGATTATTTTTTTGAATGTAACAATTTTTTAAAAGATCTCAGCCTTATTGATTGTGGAAGAGACAAACAATACCTCCAAACACCATGCTAAATCTGATAGCATTTAAACATTTTGATCTAAATATTTTGTAATATATTATTAAAAGTACGGTGACAATATTCTGATCCCACCTACAGGGAAGAATTACATGTTCTTTGCATTTAAGTTTGACAGATATACTCCAGTGGTATATGGGGAAAATTCCCATTATCCTTAATAAAGGTAAAGTACAAATATTTTAAAAGACAAGGCAACCTCCTTTGTTGCAAACAGGCACAGCAGCAGGTGGAAAGGCACAACAGTGTTTTTTAGCTACATCCAGCTTCAAATTTTCATAAAGACAGCAAATGGAGTGAGCTTAAATCCTTTACATCACTACTCACTGAGACAAAGGACTCATTAACATCACTGTCTAGGCCAGCCTAAAGTCAAATTGAAATTCTATTACTAAAGATGAAGTCCTGTGGAAAGCAGACAAATAAACTGTAAATTTTGTGAAGAATGGCCTGAGACACATCTGGGGGAAGAAAAGTAAAACTATAACTGAACAAAAAACTTTAAGGGATTCGTATACATGGATGCATCATTAAATAAATAATTATATTGAAATATTTTAAATCAAAATATATTAATTATAGAATTTAGGTTCCCACATTCAGAAAACAATTAAAACACTTTATCATTTCATAACTTGTTGAGTTGCCTAGAGTATTTACAAAAAACATTTCTTTCTAACTTTAGGTTCCATGGCTGGGCAGAAGTTTTGCACAATCAAAGAAAGAGTTCACAGATCCTACTGAATGGCAGCACAGCAGCCACTCCTATGTTCTATATCATCAGTAAACTTCCTGCAAATGGATGCTAACCCCTCATCCAAGTCACTGAGGAATTAAACAATATAGGACATAGTATTGACCCTTGGGGGATGCCACCTCCTTTGCTGAATTTCATTAGTTGTCTTAGGTGTCCCAGTGTTCCCCACTTTAGGCTGTCCCTACATTGGTTTCCTAGCTTTTTCCCATTTAATCCATATGACACAGTGTCTGCATTACGGGAGGAAAGAAAAGATAAAAATGAAAGAAAAAAAAAGAAAACTGAGTGAACAGGTTCAAGCACCATCACGTGACCATCCAGACGTGTCAAGTGTCATTGCTGTCCTTGATGTGGCCTTTGCCAGCTCATTATCTCCCTGACAATGCCTGGCCATCACCCAAAGATGGTCCTAAGAAGTGGTTTGAAAGTAGAAATCTTGTTATATGGACTGGAAAGTAATATGAGTGTTAAACTGTGTTTGTCTAAGCAAAATAATCTGGTCCATGGGATCATGGACAGAGGATGGCCCCTAATCTGGTCTCTAGTAAATTCTTGCCACTAGTCAATTGGCACACTGAGTCTCATGATGTCTAAACCACTCCTTCATCTGAGCCTTAAGCATTTTTTCAGATTTCTGTGAAGAAATGCTTAACACAACGTATACAAACCTGCAGAAAGTTCTGTATTTTCAGTGGCAGTGTAACAAAACCACAAGAAATGTACCATAAAACCCTATTGTACTTTGCTTCATAGGAAACATGCAATTAATTCTTCTGGTGAAAAAGGGGGTGGGAGGAACTTGTCGAATTTGCTTTCTTGCTGTCTCTCATTCTTTAGGAGGCAGCCAGGACCTGCTCCCAGTTCCTGGGAGTGAAATGGCAAGATGGATAGCGTCAGATTCCCACTGAGGTCGTCAACAAGGTCCCAGCAATGTCTCCACCCACTAACAGGAAGGATTCTATGACAAACTGCATTCTACAAATCAAGCAGGCAATGGAGAATACAGTATTGTCATAGAATCACACCAAGACAGGGTTCAATACAATCAAACAGGTTTTATAACAGGAAGAAATCTCTCCATCCCTTTCTGTTGTGAACATTCATGATGCAGAATTGTGGGGAGGTTTCTTTACACTCTACAACTGAAACTACATGAAAAGGCCATTCCATGTATAATAATACATCAGGAAGACATGACAGTGGCTGTCAAAAATTTAAAAATCACATATGCAGAAATCTTTTATGGAATATGCTCAGGTATTCACTTTGGCAGTGGACATACTCTTTCATACCTTGAATTTTCCTCATCTGATCCTCATCCTTTCAGCAGAATCAGTAGCTCAGAAATGACATTTGTAGAGTTCCAAAGCAGAGTAAGTATCTATTCAATATCATCAAAGGAACTGATAAAGAATAGGGAACTTCAGGACATTTTAAAAATGGTTTTACTTGCTTTTTCCTTATCTGTCTTTTTTTTTTTTTTTTTCTAATTAAGATTTTATTGAGTTTTCCACAATGGAAGACTATAACCAATCAGCGAAAGTATTATCATATGAATTTTAGCTTGGTAATTTACTGGGGCCAATTCATTTCTTCTTCTAACAGGCCAAGAAGCTGTAACTTCAGGTGCAGTCAATCACATCTTTGGGAACATTAAGCAGAGGAAGCAAGAAATGAGAAGCACCAGCATAAATTAGATAAAAAACCTAAACAAAGACTGAAAAGAAGGCTAAATTCAGTTTACCAGAAAAATCTGATGTGCTACGTACATGAAAATTTGAAACTTTAGAGGAATCCATGAGTCAGCCATTCAGAGAATCATATCAGAAAGCTAATTGAGTTTATTCTCACATGAGACCCCATGAAAAAAAATTGGTCTGTGAAAGCAATTCCAGAAAGCCAAACATACCTTAAAGCATTTCCAGCCAACCCATCAGCTCTTCCCGAGAGGAATTAGGAGTGGCTGTTCCAGGGGTAAAGACTGATTGGCATGCTGGTGGAGAACATCATCAGTGGAGAACACTCAGTGCCTGTGGTCGCTTTGCCATCTCAGTATCTTCCCTCCAACACCCACAGAAAGCTCTGTGCAGAGTGCCACCCCAACACTGCAAAGGCTGGACCAGCTTGGGCTGGTGGGTTTCTGCACATTGAATGGTTTGACTCCATTCAGGGGAATCTGTTGTGCCATTCACAGCAGCTCTCACTGCCACTAAGCTTTTGCATGTAACAGGATAGGGCAGGAGAAGCCTTTCCCAGGCCCAGCACAGGAACTGGGAGATGCTGCTTTCTCTGTGTCCAGCTGCACAAAATAGATCAGTCACTTTAGCCCAAGTCCCAGTATCTCTGAGTGGGAATTATGTCAAGGCTTGTCTCATTCTTATCAGGGAATAGGATGCACTTCAGCACCCCATGCTAGATGTCTCCTTCAATATGAGACGAATTGCACCTTTGAGAGTGCTTATTTCTTTCTATCAGCTATAAAGAGATCTTAAGGTAAATAATTCAGATGTATCTTTCAACACCAAACACTTCAATATAGGTGAGAGAGATCCACGCTATGTGTCCACAACACCAAAAAAAAAGCACTGCAATTAATGCCAGTTAGAGTGAGGGGTTTGTCAGTCCTGACAAGGAGCCACTCTTAATTTGTCTCACCTTTCTCAGAAAAAAGAGAGCTCCATGAGGAAGTTTACAGAGGTTACCATCTAACATCAGGCCATGCTGGCATGTTTCTTATATAGAGTTTTCAATTTAACATTTTTCACAAGAAATTTTTTTTATATATACATGTGTGCATATATAAAAAATTAAATATAATAAAAAATTAATAATGAAAAATAAATGAAGGTTTTCCTTGATCTAAAGTTTAGAAACCTGCATTTGGGGAATATTTATTATTTTCTGGAATACATAAGAATTTATATTTGACTGAAGATGAACAATAACAGAGCAAAATCTAGGTTTTAATTAATCACTGAGTGCTTGTCATTTTGACAACTAAAGAATTGGAAAGCTGCAAAGAACCAAAGTGAAATAACGTCAATCATCTGGCTACAATAAATAATTTAATAAAAAAAAAAAGTCACTGAATAACTACAAGGTCTAAGGAGGTAAAATAAAAAAGACAGAGAAGTAAAACAGGAGCATCAGACAGACTCTGTACAGCTGACCCTATTTATATTAATATTACACAACAGTTGCAATCTCCATCACATCTTTTGCTATGCAGAATAAAACACCATAGTCATTTACTTTAGAGATGAACATCATAGCTTTTAGAAAGAAGAATAAAACAGATTTGCAATGACATTAATATATTATTTTATCATGTGTTCTGTGAAGTTAATTAGTCTCATCAGCAAATAGAGAAAAAGATAATAATTTCATTGCCATCATGCAGCATCACAGGCAGGTCCAGCACCCTGCTTGGTGCCCATCTCACAGAACCTGCAATCAACCAAAGCCAGCCACGGGGAGCACAGACAAAATTAAGAGTTAACAAGTGCCAAGCAATGAACACAGTGAGGAACAACTTTACATAACCAGCAGTGCCTCACACTAGATTGTTTTCTGAAAACTTCACCTCAATCTTCAGCAGTGGCCAGAATGACAAACAGACTATTAAAAATTAGCAGCATAAGGCAGAGGGTAAAATGGGAAACAGCATGATGCCATTGTGGAAACCTGCTGTGTGGATAAGAAACGTTTCCATAAGCTATAACGGGGCAGTGTTAAAGGGCAGTGCTGGAGCAGCTGAGCCTCTGGTCTGACACAGTGGAGCAGTTTTTGTGGTTTCACATTCTGTGAGATTTATTTGGACAGAATGTGGGCCTAAAGCAAGAGTAAACTCTGCGTGTTTTATTTCATATCTTAGGGCTTATGGGACATGATTGTGTCAGGATAAAAGTGAAAAAGCCAGATAATATTCTCTTTCCTTTTGAAAAAAATATATATTCCCTCCTGTCTCTCTGGACAGAACATGCTCACACAATATCATTTCCTCTCTCCTTTGCTTAGGGATCAAATAGAATCAAATCTAACTACATATATAAAAAGTTCCATCACTTTTCTAAAATGGCACAGGACAAAGCCACTACCCACAACACTGCAGCACTTCAGCAAGACTCCAGAAAGGCAGTGGAGAGACAGCACCAACTTTGATTGAGTGGTTTTACAGAGTGCTAGGAAGATCCTGATAAATTTTCCTCCATGAGGAAGTTTCACGGTAAAACACTGGAATCATCCAAAAGTATGGTGTGCTGCAATCCTGCAGTCAGCCAGCGGCCTTCTCCACAAGAGCTCTTCTCTAGGAGTTCAAACATTCAGCCACCAGCAAGCTTTCAGCAGGCTGCAACATCTGCTGCCCTCAATTCCTGCTCCAAGTCTGCAGCTGAATTGGCAGCTGGTCTGGCTTGGCAGGTAGAAGGGCATGGTCATGAAGGAGGAGTCCTTCTACCCCAGCTGGTTCCTCCAGGGGTGGTGTCAGCAGAGCCCTCATACCTGCAGAGACCTTTCTGAAATTAGTATTATGCATCTTCACTGTCTAATCCAGCCTATTCTTTTCATCTGGGATGTTTTTCCCCTTTGACCCACGGTCCCTTGTCATTTAAACACAGTATGGGATGCAACACAGCTTCCATCTTTTCTGGGGGTTAGTGGGAGACAGCCCATCACGGCTCTGTGGTAAAGGGGGGCTGCAGAGCCCGACTGGGGAGCAGGGCACATGCCCTGAACTGTGGTGAGGGATGGCATGGATGGGGAGAGAGTGAGCCATGGATGCCAGCACTGCAGCTGAGTGGCACAGAGCGAGCTGTCACTCCTGGCAGAGATCACAGGTAGGCACAATAAAACTCTGCGTTGAAAGATTTTCTTGGCTAATTGTTGTTTTGTTTCAGCTAATTACTCTTCCTTAAATTGCAGGGTGCAGCACCCCTGCCTGCCCAGCCAGCAGCACTCAGGAATCCCTCCCTGCGGCTGAGCTTGCTGCACACATGCACTCGTTTGGCCGCCTGCTCGCACGTCAAGCCCTGCGGTCCATTAATCATTTCAACCACTCTTCACTCTACAAAATAACATAATAGACTCCTAAAAATGAGAGATGAAGAGGGCTAGCAGTACCATCCAATCCCTTCCCCTTCCCAGGGAATATTTCCCCAGTCTATTTTTCTTACCTATTTTTCGACGTCTGGAGTTTAGGCCAGCAATTCTTCTGCCAGTTCTTCCACTTTGTTAATGACGGGATGACGGATAATAGATTTTGTTTCTGTAACCTCTCCACTTTCTTCAGGGGAACTTTTTGAAATAATCCCATCAGGATTTCTTTCAATCTTAAGTTCAAGGGTTGGCAGTGGGGAAGAGCAACTCATCTCATCCGTATTCTCATGCCACGTTAAACACAAAATGCTTCAGCAGTTTAGTTTCCCCACACAGCTTTCAGCTGCCCTCTGTGCTGCATAGGAAGAACTAAGCCCTCAGGGTAAGGAGTTATTTCTTTTCCTTACCATGCTAACCCCAGGCTCTTCCAAAGCAGAGAGTCTGTTGTCACCGGAGCCCAAATATGACAAATTGTGCGTAGATAATTTTCTGATATACCCATCTATCTCCCTAAGTGTGGTGAGACCACCAAAGGAAAATAGCGGGTGATGGACCTGAAAGATACTGAAAGTTATGCCTACTTTTCAACACATATCCCTATGAAACAGATTATCTTAGAGATTGGCAAGAAAAAAATACAACCTCAGTTCCCCACCTCTTTTTTGTGTATTTATTTCTTGGTTAATAGAATGATCAAAACATTCACATGGCAGTGAGCACATTTACATACACAGAATATTATTAAAAGAGTGTGGTTTTCCCTCCCTGCAGCATGCAAAAATCAGTAGCTGTTTAACAACCACTGCTATTCCAGGAAAAACCTAGGAGAAATACCTCTCTTCACCAGTGCTAATAGTGAAATAATGTGCATTTTTTTAGACTGGTATTTTCAAATTCATTTAATGGGTTTACCTTATCCCTCTTGAGTCTCAGGAATAGCTGCATCTCACACATAATAGTTACCCCAAAGTAGCTACACCTTTAGTACTCCATGGCAAAGACAAATGGTCTTTGGCTTTCTCAAAGGAAGGTACAGAGCAGTTTCCAACTCTTTCACCAGCTTCTCTCCACACCATCAGGCAGATATACTTGTTTTTCCCATTTTTTTAATGAACAGGAGAACAAAGATGGAGGTACTGAAGCGGAAAGCAGAGCCATGGCTGTTTGATCTTCAATACATAGGAACATTTTCACAAAAACCTTGAGGAATAAGGCAATAGTCAACATTTACCACGAATAACTGTACCTCTCCATGTCCAAGTTTTTATTGCATATTCAAGAGAAATTATAGAAGGTTTTTAGAGCAGCTGTGGGCCTACAGCTCCACAGCCTACCTACAAAATAGTGTAGGACTTCTCATTCAAGACAAGTGACAGAACTTTATTACGAAATCCTGGTTTCAGGTTCTTTCAGTCTGGCCCATCTGGAGCTAAATGAGTCTACAAGAGGCCACTAAGATGCTCAAGAGGGCTGTAGCACCTCTCCTGTGAGGAAACAGTGAGAGCGTTGGGTTGATCAGCCTGCAGAACAGAAGGCTCCAAGAGACCGTATAACACCTTTTAGTACCTAAAGGGGCTGTAAGGGAGCTGGAGAGGGAAATTTTGCAAGCGCCTGTAGTGACAGGACAAGGCAGAAATGGCTTTAAACTGAATAGGGGTATGTTTAGATTGGATATTAGGAAGAAAGTCTTTATGGTGAGGGTGATGAGACACTGGAACACATTACCCAGAGAAGTTGTGGCTGCCCCATCCCTGGAAATATTCAAGGCCAGGTTGTATGGGGCTCTGAGAGACCTGGTCTAGTGGAAGGTGTCCCTGCCCATGGCAGGGAGGTTGGAACTGGATGAACTTCAACTCAGCCCATTCTATGAGTTCCCTCTGCCTCACTGTTTACTCTAGTTACAAGAGGTTTGAGTCCAACAAAAATGTTTGATTTTCACAATTCTTAATTTTACTTTATGTCAGGCGATTTGTGTAGTGATTTTTTTAAAAATACATCTAATAAATATTTGAATAAATTCCGTCTTGTTATATAGTAGCATTTAATTTTTAATTATACAATGTAGATTTTATTATCATTTTTATAAAACTGCAGTGCTATAAATTATAAAAGTTAAAATTAAGTGTATGTCCTTAAAAATATCCTACAGAATATTTTTTCAGCAAAGGCTTTCAATACATCATCACCTGCTAGTCTAAGTGCATTTTAACATTTAAAGACCCATTCAAAACTCAGATAACCGAGGAAACTGCATTTCAGATAAACATCCACTCTCAGATTTCCTGCCTGGCATAAATCTTAATATCCCAGAAATGTCTTTCACTATAAATGTATAAACAACAGACCACCACTAAAATGTAAGTAAGACAAAAGAGTCAAACTTGGATGCCTTAACTTTATTATCAGCATCCACATTTAAGTAAATGGACCATAATACTCAGAGGTACTGAGTGTAACTCCTACTGCCTGCTGTCAACGGAGAGAGAGGCAAGGACAGGAATCAAAGGGGAGAAAGAAAAGACAGGTATATGAGTTTTCTAGAGAGAGGCTGGATTTATGAACACAGTTATTACAGTATAGTAAATAAGACCCTACTGTGTGATTTTCTGTCTGTACAATCTAGTTGTCCTCTTAAAATGTGCTAAATATAGAGTAAATGTACCAGCAAAGAGAAAATGAATTGATAGGCAAATAAGCACAGCAGTGGCTTGCAAGGAATGTAAAAAATAAAACTCTTTAGGAGCTCTTCAAAACATATTGCTATTTTTTTTCTTACTCTCAGAAGCCTGTCTGGGAACCACTTGCTCAGTTCACAAGGGATCAGAAGGGAAGAGATGCAAAGGGGGTTGTGCAATTTTTGTCAGCCCAGAGTCAGCAAGAGCATCTCCTGAACTGTAACCAAGCAGAGGTCTGACTTCAGCCCAGTCCCACACTGGCCTTCAGCCAGCTACAGGCTGCATGTGCCGACTGCAGCCCCAGGCACGCAGATGACTTTGTACCACATCACAGTGTGAGGTGACCTGTGTGCAAACACAACAAACCAGCAGGAGAAGGGCTCCTGCAGCTCTGCAAGAGGGCTTGGCCAGCAGTGGCAAGGTGCTGACTTGATGTACATTGATTTATTTTTATTTATCTTAGCACATTTACTGTGCTCACCTACCAAAGGGGATGCAGATTTTATCAGTCAAAGAGCCTTTTCTCTCGCCTTGCAGAAGGATGTTGCAACAAGAACCTGGAGTACCCATGTCACCTTTTCCTTGTCAGCTCTTGTCAGTGCCTGGTGGGGAGAGGAGTTCAGATGTCAAGTCACTCAGCCTCCCCAAAGTCTGGTAGGTCTTTGAGCTGAAGTAGCTCGAGGAAAACAGAAGTAACGGAGTTATTCACGCTCAGATGCTGCTAGAAAGACAACAAAGCCGTTATCTGAAAATTTTTGAACATCCCAAACTGAGACTTTGTTCACTCTCATCCACAAAAATCCACATTCTTTTTAAACTGCAGAGCATGTAAAAAAAATTTTACATTCACACCTCAGTTCTTAACTTCCTCCAAGTTTGGACTCAGCCTTTCCAGATCAAAAACAGCTCCAAGTGATAATTGAGATAATTGTCCACATTGTACTAGTATTAGTTGGTGCTAATGACCAACAGACTAACATGAGCCTTCCTGTAGGGAATATGTTTGCTAGGACAGCATAAAGTAGCTTTCATTTCTACCACTTGAGTTAAACAGCCCTGAAGTTCCTCAGTCTTCAGAGCTATAAATCTGGAGCCAGATGAGCTCCTTTTCTGCTTTCATTAATAAAATGAAGATGCATTTCTTTTCCTATTCATGCAGTGATTCCTTGCCACCTGTATAAGCCGTTAGTACAAATGACAATGTCAACATGTCACCACAATTTGGAAAGGTAGAGATCACAGTTCTCCTGAGATGAAATTCACGGCTATGAAAGCCCTTCAGCCATCAATAACCGAGAAAGAAAACAGTGAGATTCTGTAATGATACTCAGAAAATGAAAGAGCAGCCCCTTTTGCAAATCAATGCCACATAACCTGTCAAGAGTTGTTTGCATGTAACCCTGTTCTTCCCGAGCCCACAGAGGTCCAAGAGAAATACATCAGTGTGGTCAAGGTCTCTTCTGCAGTACATTTAACATTTGTGATTCCTAAAGTGTACCTGTGAAAATAAATTCCATTACCATAAGGTAAACAAAATGTAATTGCACTGGCCAATTATAACATCATACAACACCACATTTCATTTTTATCCTTCTTATTAGAGCTAGTTCCAAAAGACTCCTGCTCACCTTCTGTCCTCCGGCCCAGTCCCTATTATTATTATTTATGAATCATACTGCAGTAGCAGAGACACAAGACAATATTCTAACTGTTTCTGCTTTTCAATTATGAATATGTGTCACTTTTGCCAGTAAGAAAGGCATTTGTGTAACTAGCTCCTGGAACCAGGAATTGCTGCTCAGGCTTCTAATGAACCTGGTGCTCTGAGGCACCAGAAGGAGAGCTGCAGTCCAGCAGCTCTTTGAAGCAACCCAGACATAGGCAGTATGTGCAGGTCACACGATACACGAGAAAGGTCAGTGAAAGTAGGACACCCTATTCTTAGATTGATGGGCCTTCAAGGAGCTGTGGACAATGGCAAGGATCTCTGTGCTGCCAGTAAGCTGCACATGGAGACACCTTCAAAGTAGAGGCATTTCCGCACGTTCTCCTTGCTGATTTTTTTTCTCATTGTACTTTCCTGGGTCCTTGGTCAGTGATAAACAAGACCAGTACTGCTATTTTCAATACACACATGGAGAAGCCCCAATGCCTGAAACATTTCTGTAATAATGCAATCAGAGTTGAGGGTGGGAGGGTGTATGTGGGTGTGCCAAGTCAGCACTTGAAGAACACACTGACAGCTTCTACAGAGGGAAAACAGGATGATAAGAGCTTCAGAACTTCAACACCAGGATTCCCAAATTTCCACTCGCATAAAAGATTATGACACTTGCCACTGACCTAAGTGTGCTGGTTTTGCTTGGCATTGGGTTAAATTTCTTCACAGTGGCTGGGATGGGGCTGTGTTTTGGATTTATGCTGAACACAGGGTTGATAATACAGAGATGATCTTTTCTCATCGCTGAGCAAGGAATACACAGAGCCAAGGCCTTTTCTGCTCTTTGTGCTGCCGCGCTGGTGAGGAGACTGTGGGTGAGACACAGCCAGGACAGCTGTCCCCAGCTGGCCAAAGGGACATTCCATACCATGACGTCATGCTCAGTGTATAACGTGGGGGGCAGAAGGAGGAATGAGGGGACATTTGCAGTGATGATGTTTGTCTTCCCAAGTCACTGTCACACGTGATGGGGCCCTGCTCTTCTGGGGATGGATGAACACCTGCTTGCCCATGGGAAGAAGGGAGTGAATTCCTTGTTTTATTTTGTTTGCTTGCACAGCCTTTGCTTTTCCTATTAAACCATCTTTGTCTCAACCCATGAGTTTTTCCAGCTTTTACCCTTTCAGTTCTCTCCCTGATCCCACTGGTGGGGAAATGAGTGAGCGACTGTGTGGAATTTGTTTGCTGGCTGGGGCTAAGCCATGACACTAAGATAACACTCTCCTTAAAAAAGCAATGTAATGAGCATAAAAATCCGCTTAAGTGATACCATAAAAGGGCTTTATTTTTATGAGACCTGGATAAACAGGAGAACATGAAGTACAACAAAGATATGCAAAGGCACAGGTTGCAGCAAAGGAAATTCGGATTATACATTAATTCTTTTACCATGAGATAGTCAAACACTGTAACTGGTTCCCCAGAGAGGCTGCAAGAGTCTCATCTTTGTAGGCAGTCAAAACTGAGAAGGACAGAGCCCTGAGGAAAGTGCTCTAAGCTGGCCCTGATTTGAGCATGTAGGTGAGACCACAGGATTTATAGTGATCCTTTCCAACCTAAACCATATTGCAGTACTAAAGAGCAGTTATAAAAGTTTATCATGGAAACATTTTCCTGCATCTCTCTGATCCACCACCATGAGACCCTTACAGAAAGGTCAGTGTCTCATGTCTTTGGTTTCCAGGAAGGTCCTAGTCCAGCTGTCCAGACTAACAACATGGCCCTTAAAAAGTCCAGTGCATTTAACATAAGTTTTTGCAGGTTTTTGAGCCATTCCTGCAATCTGTGACCTAAAAAAGGAGCAGCCCACAACAGGGATTGATGTTCTAGATAGGAAATATAAACAGAAACCGACAAATAATTCAACGACTTTTGACATGATTCTTAATCCTACTTTCCATGTGGTCTGCATAACCTCTAAGTTATAAGCAGCAGATAACAGCATTGTCACCTGTGGTGTGAACAGAGACAAGATGGGTTGGATAAACTCGAGCATCTCTTAGGGGATCATTGCTCCTTTGGGTTAGCTCTAAGGGATAACTCATCCCTCATCACTTCGGCTTGGCCCTTCAAAGGCTAATCCCTCCTCAAGTGCAGATGGGTGCCAGGGATGTAACTCATCTAGACAGCTGGAGTAAATCACCTCATCCTTAGGAATCAGAATGCTTCCTTTGTGAGCAACCTCACAGGCACTCTGAATCCCAAAATGGCTTGTAACATAAATGATGCCAAAGCTTTTATTTGGCATGTTTGGGGAAGAACGTGGGCAGAGTGGTGTTAAAGTTAATTAAAATAAATAAATAAAAACTTGAGACTATAGATACAAGTAGGAACAACAGCAAGAAATTAAACAAAGGGAAAATTAGGATGAACATCACAGAAAATTCAATACTGAGAACTACTAGAGTGTGTCACAGTTTCCCATGGGGATGATCTACTGCTTCCAATACTTAAAACTAGATAGGACAAAGCAATATTATTCAGGGAAGAGTCCTTCACTAAAAAATGAACAGACTGCTTTGTCTGACATGTCTTTTCCATGTCTAATTTTTGTGGGTATATGATAGCCTTATGTATGACTCAGGATCCCTTTTCAAGTCAAAAAATGTCTGTCACTAACTCTTTGTCCACTTACTCATTATCCTTTTGTTTACCCCAAGCCTTCTGAAAGCATTAACTACCAAAATCAAAGCACGCAGTTTGCATTTGCAGGTCTACTATTTCAATAACTATCTGCAAATATTAGTTATTTCACATACTGCTTCTCTTCATTTGATTACAAGTAAGAACAATTCCCTTAAAAACATTTAATATCTATATTTTAGTGATGCACTATATAAAAAAAAAAGTAGGGAGAGAGAAAATTACCTTCAGTGACAGGTAATTCACTGGCTACTTGCCTAGAATTCACATGCTACATTTCATAATGCTCATTTTAAAGTCACAGTACACTGCACATCTTTTCCTCGGAAAGCTGAATTTAAGCATGAGAGGTGATGAAAGGTAATCAATTTTATTGTGACATTTAAAAATAACAACAATGATGTTTAGGAAAAAATAAACAGCCTTGAAAATATGAGTGGCTGAATATTTTAGTATATTATTTAGTAAGTTATGTAACATTGCAATGTTGGTGCAATGTTTCTTTTCTTCATCCCACTCCTCTCTCCCCCCTTCAAAAGAAATAACAATTCAATAGAATTTAAAGACCTTTTCTTGTGCTGTAAGAACAGCATGCTGAAGAGGAACAGATTTCCTTGACAATCACAGCTCCACAAAGGAGGCTTTCACAAGTAACACAGAAAAAAATGGAAATTTTTCCATACAGGGAAACAGAAACACATTTAATGGCTTCCTGAACACTGGTTTGCATCAGTACTGCACTTGAGCTGGATACACAGGCAGCAGTACTGCCCATCCTTTCCTTATCCTGCACCAATGCAAAGTGCCAAGGTGTGTCCTGCAGGAGCTGGCCAGGGTATTCCTGAACCTCCCTGCAGCTCCTCCCTGCTGCCAATGACCCCTGGAGCTGTCACACATAAGGCAGGACAGACCTTAAGATGCTACAGGCCCCAGAGGTGGAAATAGATCCCAGCAGCTCCAGAACAAGAAATTGGTTAAGAGAGGGTAAATTAACCCCTCTTTAGGTGACTAAACCAACTCTGGCATAAAGGATAATTTTATCTGTTAGTATCAAATCATTCCTATTACAAGGACAGGAAGAGAAAAATAATTTGCTTCCTGACCTGAAAACACGTGATGCTGTTCTGTCTCACTTAGAGCTTCTATGTCTCCTTCCAGCTCTTTCTTTTTTCTGTTCAACTGCCAGGCAGAGAGGGAAAGATCACTAATGAACCACAGCTTCTGTTCAGGTCATTAGCCCTACCAGAGAGAAAGTTAATGAACCCTAGTATATAAAGACAAAATCAAGTTTTCTTTAATAGTTTCCATACCAAGAGCATCATTTTCTGTTAGTGTAATCCCTGGATGATTTAGTTTGAGTCCGTTTTTTTTGTACTCTCCAGCCTAGTTTTGGAAGAAGTGCAACAGAGAACATCTGGTCATTAAGTGCATACAGATGATATTCAGATGCTGTGGAACAAGCACCAGAGGTAGTCAGAGAGGGAGGGAAAGGTAGGCTACCTTGTACAAGAAAGGCTCTGGGGGAAGTCAGAAATAAAAAGTGACAACGTGCTGAAGTGTTGTCCCACAGAATAAGTCCAACAGTGACAACAAAACAATTAAGCACACACTGAGCCCCTGACATTCCCTGAGAACATCTCTTTCTTTTGCTGGTCTTCCCCCACTTGTAGAAAAACATTCAGACACAGACGACTTGTGCACCCTTATACTTTACCTGAGTGATTTAAAGACTTCTGTGCACTTATCTCTCATAGTGGCCCATGAGGATAAGAAAGTGCTATTTCCATTCTATGGCATTATATATGATTTTCCAAGGAAACAATGGTCAGGCAGGATGTATTTTCTCCTAGCTCTCCAGCATCCTAAAAGAACAGTCATTCTTTTCTTCACAGCTCCATCAGGATCAATAGACAGTACTGCACCCAGAAGAACTTACCCACTCCTAGAAATGCTTTTCTTTTGATGGAAATGTGCTTGAGAAGTTACGCAAATAAAAATTATAGTGATAAGGAAATGGAAGAGAAGAAAAAGCACCTGTGAAGGTCCTATGAAAATATGTGTACATTAAATCAAAGCCTAGGAATGTGAGCCAACTTTACCAATGAACCCCATTCAGTAAGCATTATGTGACAATTCTTGAACCCAGAAGATCTATTGAGACACTGTCTGGACTCTTATCCATTTTGCGGTTATGAACCCTATGTCATTTTTTACATTTATTCATGGAGAAGTTTTTATAATTTCCATGCCACACTAAAACCAGACAGGGTATATGAAGAAATGAGGTGCCATATAATGTAAGAAATGTGGACATTATCCAATGTATTCTACTTCCATTTAAATTTTCAGGTTCTTCTGTATTGTATTCCCAGCAAACTCCTTCCTGCAACACATTTTGGAGGTGAATAGAAGACAAAAGTAAAGGTTCTCATCCGAATGAAGCTTTCTTTATTTTTTAAATAAATGCTGATTGGAAAGCAAATTACTCCACAACCACCCTCAGCTCCACAACAATGTGTATATTAAACACACTGTCCACAAATCCTAATTTCCTGTTACCTGTGTTTCACATTAACATCTACCAACAATGAACGCCAGGGAGATTGCCTCCAGTTTTGTGTCAAACAAGAAGGCAGATTCATTGCTCCAGCCTGCATCTTTGTGCTGGAGAAATGGATGCAGCCTAGCAAAGATAAATGCTGCATCCCTCCCCCAGTTTTTCCTCATTAGGGAGTAGCTTTAAATTATGGAAAAGGAATCAGTGTGTTTCCCGACTTGTCCCGGCCCTGAAATGCTGCAGCCTCACTCATAGGCCAATGGGAATTGTGAGGAAGAAATCTGGTTTCCTTTTTCCTTCATTACGCAACCATTTGTTTCTCAGCTACTTTTAATAGTAACGAGCAGAAAGATCAGCAAAGACTTGGAAAAGCCTATAGCTGGTGCTCTTTGCATGCAAGCATCCTTCCACTGGCATTACTTTTCCATCAGTATTTCTCTAGAGTAGATAAGCATGGTATTTTTATCCAAAGGCAATTTACTGGCATAGAAAAAGTACAGCAGACAATGCATTCCTACTCTATTATGCATGAACACCCGGTATGTGCTCAACTTTCCTCTCGATCTTATTTATCGCACTGTCATTAAACCTGTGTCGCTATTACTGTTCTCTAATACACGTCACAAAAATGTGTTTTTATCAGAGCTCCTCTCTCATCTGCTGATCTAATAATACCCTGCCTCAACATTTTGGTAATTGTAACACAAATATACAAACGCAAAAAGGTTCAGGCACAATATTCTCAGGAAAGTGATGTTCGTGTTTCAGCATAAACAAAAGCCTTCCTGTTATTTTCAAGTCAACTTAATGGTTCAGCACTGCTGACAGAATCATTCAATAGTGCCCAACCAAGGGAGCTGCAACCTAATTAAAACTTGTGGTTATGGAGGCCTGGATGGCAAACCTTTGTAAATATTTATGGAGTTTTAGCAAAAAACATTGTACTGGATTGTTTTGAGTCACAAGAAATGTTTGTGGCTATGTTTAGAGTAGCTCTCAGAGAGAAGTATCCCCGGGCTTTGTCTGACCTGATACTCTGAAAGTGACAGGGAGTCTCCCAAGACACCAAAACTCAACCGACCAGGCAGTGAAATCAGCAGGTCAGTGGTGGTGGTTTTGGCTGAGGACAGCAAACACCCTCCAGAACAGAGCCTGATAGAAACAGGAGGAACCACTCCTGATGTGCAGGCCAGATGCAAACCCTGTTTCAGAGGGAGACCAAGCTCAACAGCATTTCAGCCCATTTGGCTTCTGCACCAGAGAACAGTCCCAGGCAGGTTTAATTTATCTGTACAAACAATGCTGAGCAGTGTCTGCTCCACTCTTGTCAGATAAGATGGTGGTTGTCAGACTTGCCTGAATTTGCTTCAAAGACATTACTTAGTGTCAGGGCTGCACAACCACAAGAATTTTATGGGGCATCTGAAAATAAGAAGGACATGGGGTTCTGGAGATGTGTTTAAATAGGGCTCACCATGCTCTTTTATCATTGTATCGTTTGTCAGTGCGGAAGAGGAAGCATGTGAAAAATCATTAGAATGAGCAAGGAGGATGAATAAATTAAGTAAATTATCATGAACAAGGCAGCTCATAATCCAATCGTAGAAGGTGATTATATATCATACTCAGCTAACTAGAAAACACAGGCAGGAAAGACCGATAATGGAAACACAAACTCTTCTGATTAAAAAAAAAATTGTGGGCAGAAAAATTAATTCAGAATAGCATTTTTTTTAGCAGAATTTTCCTCAACTAAGCTCTAATAGATCTAATCAGTGCAGCAGATGAGGACAGGTACTGTGTTGTTATTTTACAGGATGGTGAAGGCATTGTAAACAAGGGGAGTGATATATTTCACCTTGTTAAACTCCTTAACAAGCTACCTGATTATATACTGTACCTTTAGAATGCAGAAGATAGGAACACAGTCTAGTAGGGGACAAAAATCT
This sequence comes from Callaeas wilsoni, assembly GCA_013398955.1. NCBI lineage: Eukaryota > Metazoa > Chordata > Aves > Passeriformes > Callaeidae > Callaeas > Callaeas wilsoni. The sequence continues at coordinate 156,749 of VWPU01010352.1, forward strand.
AGTGGAGGTTGTATTAAGTTTAATGATGTTTGCAGGTATGTGGTAAAAGTGCCAACTCTGCTTTTCAAACGTGAACTCTGGTTATAGTTACAGAAGTGACACTATTAAACTTTTGAGGCACTACATGAATCATATCTCTAGAGCAATATATTATATCAGTAAAAATGGGAATTTCAATTCAGAATGTGACTTTGCTATACCTATCAAACACCAGTTTCATTTCTGTTGGCCTTCATTTTTCCAAAAGTTACATTTATTTTAGCACTTCAGCACTAGTTGAAGAGTCCTGACTCAGTCATTGGCATAGATGATGTTGGACTGTCATGATTACTGAAACTATTTATTCATATGACCACTAGTAACTCTACTAACATTAATAACCACGAAAATCAGCATCAGTACCATCATGGTAGCCTCCAAATGCCAGTGGCAAGTGGGCTGCAGTCTGCTGTGCACTGTGTAATGGGTGAAGACCTCTTTAGGTGAACGTTAAGATAGTTTATATATATATAATTACACATATATAGCAAAAATATGTGTATATAGATATACATATATTTATACATGGATGTATAATTCAGCCCTTGCAATACTGTCCAATTCAACTGAACAGCTGCATATTATCACAATTCTGCAGTCTGAGGCTTGCATTTCATAAAGCCCTCGGTATTTCTGGAAAGAGATTTCTGCCTAATTTCCCTAGATGTAGCAGTAAGAACAAAATATGCACGTGAGGCATTTTACAGGAGATGGGTGTCATTATAGAAAAGTAAGGTCGTTCAGTCCTAGTCAGGCATCCTACTAAGAAATAGCTTTTTAACATTCCTGAATCATGACAAAGTCCATATTTTCTATCAGAAGCCAGAGCCAAATTCCCAAGGGGATTGCAGCCAGGAGCTTCTGTTAGATTCAGCAGGAAGTGTGTTTGTTGGGTAAGGATTTGGCTTTATATATTAAAGATACAACAATATTTAGCCGAAAAGGTTTCACAAATCTTGAAACATTTCCAAACATAAGTTCTCTAAAATCATGATTCAAGCAATGAAAACTATGAGATTGGCTTTAAAATTAAGTCCTCTAGCTTTTGGAACTTAGTAAACATAGTTATCTTCCCTTCCTCACTAGTTCTTTTACAAGGAGCAGCATTATAAATATGCTGTATTTTAAAATTGCATCTGAATGTCTCATACAACCTTCTGGTTCCTCAATCCATAAGAAAAAGCATTTTAATAATCAGCAAAATCTCATTTTATTCCCAACAAATGCAGAGTCATCATGTTCTACTGCCTGTCAGGATTAGCCCTGCTCTGTGCTTTGTCTCAGATTGTTCCCATGCATTTTGGGGGAGAGTATATTTCAAGTAGCACTCACTGCATCAAAATTTAGTATTAGAATGAAGCAGATAAGCCCCGACTCCTGATGGATATATCACTTTAAACTGATTTCTCAAATAATTCTTTTGGTACTTCAATACGAGTAATCAAGGTACATTCAGAATTTGAGTCCAAGTGTGGTTCTAAACCTCTCCTTCCATGATACTTGACAGGTATCTCACATTTTGCCATGGTTTTGCCCATGACAACTGAACACTCTCACAGAGAATTCCTGGTCATAGTCTGGGGAATAGCACAGACCAGGAATGATTCCTAACAGACAGGTAGGGCATAGCCACACTATCTTTTCTGATGAAATTTTTCTCAGTATGGACATGAGCCAGACTAAGCCAAGAGGTCTGCAAGTCATGATTTCCATTGTGTTTTCTTTAGCCCTGTCATTACGGACATTGAGACAAATAAACTATCCAGTGGAACAGTCTCATTCTAAGGGAAGAAGCACAGACACTGTAGATATTGATATAACTATGCACCAGAATGCCAGAGCACTAAACGATACCTTTAAATATCAAAAAATATTCTTAATTTTGGCATCTTTACAGCAGTTATTACAATATTCATCTGCTTCCAATGTATTCAAACATTTCTGTGAATGAAATTCCATGAATATGAAAGTCACACTAGAGAGAAGCTTTGCCTAAACACCTGTCCTCAGTCCTTCAGTTGTCAGGAAAAAAAGGTGACCATGAGTCTGAAAATAAGAATGTATCATACTAAATCTTCCAGTGATATGGAGAGTCCACAAACTTCCTGGATAATATTCTCCTTTGCAGATAAGACATGTCTTCCTAAGGACTGTTGCTGCAATTTACATTCATTAGTTCTCATTCTAACAACTGTGGACACATAGAAAATCTTATTTAATTTCATCTTTGCAGCTACCATGTATGTGTGGGAAGGCTGTTTTCAGATCATCTCATTAGCCCCTATCAGTCTTCTCAAGATAAGGCAAACCCATTTTTCCAAGCTTGCAGGCTTATTTCAAAATTTTCCTTTCTTTCTTCTGGATATTCTTTAATAGATCCACATCGTGCCTGAAGAATGGTGTCCTGTCGGAAGCTTATTGGCCCTAAAGAGAAGATTACAGGTTGGACACAATATTCCTATTTATAGTGCTCAGACTAATAGTTGCTTGACTGTAAGGAAGTTAAACTCTCCTCACTGAATTATTTTACATGATCATTTTATTTACAACAAATACATATTTTTTCTTGGCTATTTTCTCAGTTGGTTATTTCTTCCTGCCTGTGTACTAACCTTTCTGCTTTTGTCCCTACTTACATTGCTTTTCCATTTGCTCTCAACAACTGAGTATATTTTTCTTCTGTGTGATGACTGCTAAATGTTCATGTTTTGAAAGATATCACAGGTTTTCTATGTCACTATCCCTACCCTCCAGTGATGCTGTGGTGGGATAATTATTTCATTAAAATATTTCCAGATGACCTTTTATTACACTTGTTTTCCAGCAGACCATTCTGAACAGTCAGTTGAAGACTTCTTCCTTGGAAACTTTCTCACTCTCCCTCCTTGTACTCCTGTGAATAAAGGATTTAGTGTTTAATGCTTTTGATCACTCAGGTTGCCTTCCACTTTCCTTTCCCCAGGCAATTCTTTTTCATCAGTCGTGATCCAACCTATGAGAGTCTTCCTCCTTCTGCTTTCTTTGCTATTAGTATCAACAGTTGTCACTAATAAATTTGAATAAACCTTTGTAATTTTCCGTTCCTATATTGACTGATGCATGGGTTGTTTAAGTACCTCATCAATACTAATTACTGAGCATAAGACAAGTCTATGAGTTATAAGCTCAAGTCTCAGGTTTCATTCTGCCACACAGCTTGCTTCCAGAAGCATCAGAGCCCAACAGCAGCTGGATACTGCTAGTCATCCCAAAAGAGAGTCACTAAGTGCTCTCTTCTTTGTTTTCTCTATGTAAAGGTGAACTTCCAAGACTTTGAGGCATCAGACACTCTTCTTCATTTGTATGAGTTCCCTTGTAGAAGGTAAAAGCATAACTGGGAGCACAGTGCTGACATCAGCTGCATTCTTACTGGGGTATTTCAGGATGAAGAGAGTACAAAAGAGTGAAAGGTGTAAAGGGACAGAAACAGGTAATATAAGAAGAAACAAAAAACAGGAAAGGGACGAAAGCAAAGAAAAAGATACTGTAAGTTCTTCCCTCCAGTTTCTGTTCTTTTTGTGTGGACACACCACTGAAATCTCAGTCCCACTGAGCTTTCCTGAGTCTCAGCAGCTTTCACACCATTTGTACCAACCTTCATCTGAGAGTCTTAGAAATAAGTAATTTGTCTCCTTCATTCTTTTTGCATAGCCCTCATAAAAATTAGGCTATGCATCTTGTTAATATCTTTAAATGCTTTGGCATCCACAAACATCTGAGTCTGAATCCTCTCTCACCAGCTTGCTGCAGTCTCGGTAATCTGACATATGGCTGGACAGGAATCATCAACAAAAAGAGGCTAAAACTAATATAAATATAATTTTGTAGCAGAGTACTGTGCATTGTGTGTGGAGTTGAAGAAACAAGCCAACGAGCAGGTCATACATACCAAATTATCTGTGTAGCCTTAAATAAATTTGTTCAAAACTACACAGACACATAGGAAATAATGTCTAAAAGGCCACTGTACATATTTCTGTGCAGACTTTTTACAGGATGCTGGTTGCTAACGCATGACTGCAAGTTGTTCCAATATGTATGGCAAGAATGAGAAGGATCATATGGTTTGTTTCTCAAGTACTTAAAATGCAATTATTATAATTAATTACACTATTGTAGTTTCTCCAGAGGTATATAAACAATGTGAAAGAAATAAACAGAGGATACCTACGTCAAATGGAAAACAGGTAATACAGGAAAAATTAAAAATGCACAAAAGGGAAATTTAAGCACAGAAAAACAGAGCAGAAATAACAGAGCTGGTAATGAGAAAGGAGGGTAAAAAAGAGAGACAAAATATTTTTTTGTTAAAATAGTTCTGTCTTTCTTATGTCAGCATCTCACATCTGCTGTCATACACTAATGAGAGCTGAGGCTACTGTAATGCTGACCCAGCCATAGGTAGATGATTTATAATGAAATTGTACCTGCATATGGAATGGTGTCACATCTATCAGCTAAATCTTGAAGGTAAGACAATTTGGAAACCTGAAGTTCAAGAAATTAGGACGGCCACTCTGTTATTAACTTTAGAACTGACTGAAATGGAATAGAAAAATATATTTTAAACCCCATCCATCCCACCACAAAAAATTCCATAGCTGCCTGTTATTTTGAAGCTTGAGCTCTACTGTCCCAAAATAGGCTCTGTGTAGGAGACAGATAACTCACAGGTATCCATCTTAGTAAAGGATGGAGAAAAATCCACCATACTCCCAAGGGTGGTTTTCTTTCTCTACTACTTGCTAGGCTCATTCTTGACCAAGCTGTAAATCTGGGTGGCTTTTTCTGAATATGACCACCAAAAAGTTCTACAAACTGATGGTTTTCTTTCCACTTTTTGTTATTAGGAACACCAAAAAATCTAGTGAACTGGTGTAGAGACAAGAATGTTTTATTCAAGATGTGACCTGCTCCAGACAGAATGTAAGCGCCTCCTAGAGACTTCTGTAGTAGAATCTCATTGAATGGTATTTGGGAAGCAGTTTGGACATGCTAGCACACACAATCTAAAACACTGGACAGGGCAGGGGGCTAACTCAGCTTGATCACATCCAGTACCCATACCCACACATCTAGACCTCTTCTAGGCAGCCCACTGCTCAAAATTATTGTTCCAGCTCTATAGAATCAATAAGGGTAAATGTGCCAGTTGCAGGTAGCTCATGCTGTACATACAAATGTTAGACAATTTCTCAATTTTTTTTTAATTTTCAGAGAATCCTGGCATCTGAGAAATGAAACAGGTGCAAATACAGCCTGGCTGATAATTCCAGGTATGTCCAAGTTTCACGATTACTTGTGAAAACTGAAAAATGCCAAGTTCTAGCTGAACAGTCATAAAGTATTCACTTTTGAAAAAATTAATACAGAATTATGTCATAATGTGGCATCTGTAGAGTTCTAAATTCCAGGCCTTGCATAGCAAAGAATTCCTCATTTGCACTAGAGGAAAAATAGTATTGAACTAAATCTGTGCCAGTACATTGATCAGTTGAGTGGCATAGAGACTCCTGGAGTTTCTCAGACCGTTAAATTGCTAGAACAGTCCCTGGGACGTGGTGGCTCGTGGACAACCAGCCAAGCTCTAATAAACTCGCAGATGCGAACTGGCAGCGTGCTGAGATCAGGAATCATTTCCAACAGATAAGGTGGATGTCACCACCCTGTTTTGGAGGCTAAGAGGATGTAATGACACAAACTCTACCAAAGCAAGCCAGTTGGCCATTCAGTGAGGGAACAGCCCCACGTGCACCTGCTGGAATAGATGCAGCTTCGGATAGATTTTCCCACTGATGTAGCTGCTAAAGCAGGAGGCAACTCAAAACCTGCCAGTGCACAGGATGATGTTTGAAGCTTATTCTTTTTTATACCCACGCTTAAAAAACCATGAGGCATCCAGCCAAACAGCAGGAAAATATTTGTCACCATAGCACAAAAATAGTGAATAAAAACCAATGAAGAGTTGATGACTTTGTCAATAGTCCATTACCTGAGAAATTTTTGTCTAACCGATTCAGTAAATATTTACCACAAATTTCCTGTGCATCTTGCTCCTCTACTTGTAAGTTTTTTCCCTGTTTTATCTCCTTTCCTAATTTCAAAATAATTTTCTGCCTCTAGATCCTTATTCTGTTTTCTCAGCTTCCTCCAATACTCTTTCTAGAGGATGTAAGAGACAAAGCGATATGAGGGTATGATGAGAGGCAGAGTAAGAGATGATAGAGGGAAAAGGGGATTGGAAGTGGAAGCAGAAAGGGAAAACTCATCTTTTGACCGGTCTTAGTTTTAAGGGGTTGCCTGAAAGTGAACGGCGAGGCATTTTTGCAGATGTGACCAGGTACACTTGAGCTTCCATGTTGGGGCAAGAAACAGGGATGGAATTGAAAGAATGGAAGATAAAATGGTAATGGAGAAGTGTCAGACCCTGGGCAGAAGTTTTATATGTTCAACCAGAAGGATTTATATGGAGCTTTGTAGGTTTTCTTGAGATCTACCAACAAACTTTACAGTCACAAGAGGCTACTTTCACATTACTTGCTATGCATCGTTGTAGTGTCTCTATAGTTTCTTCTAACTGGAAGTGAATACTGCAACAGAAAATACTGGTCTGAATGGAGTAACAACCATTGGTCTTTTTCCTACTCCCAGAGTTAGATAGTACATCCCTATTTGTAGTATCTGCAATGCCTTGAAACAGTCCAGCAAAATGAAAGTAAAATGAGAAGGGGAAATAAATCTATACTACCTGCTGTGAGTTACTGGAGTGGAAAAAAAACCCTCTTCATCTGCTTTCCTCCTGAACCATGTGCATCTTCTCAGTCGTGTAACAGATGACTCTGAACTCTGCTCTCACCTCACCAGAAGCACAGGCTGCTTCAGGCAGCAGGCAATGACTTTTGCAGCCCTTGCTAAGCATTGGCAGATCCTTTGTCAAACACCACATGAAAAAAATGCTATTACTGTAAAGGACATGCATACAACAATTGCCTTTAAAATACCCATTTCCCTCCCTTTCTTATTTGTTTTTTAATTCCTGAAACTGAAAATCACAGACACTTCAGGGAGTTTCTGGTTCAGTTTGCTGTTATAGGTTTGTTCATATTGTGGGATGAAATGCAGAAGTGTGAATACACAAATGGATAACTTTTCCCTCATTAGGAAACACCAAGCTCTGTCTACACTCAGAGATGCTTCCCTGCAGAATAGGGACACCCAGAAGATTGACATCCTTTGCTACATAAGTTACTGGTAATTGGCCAAAATTAAAGCAAAATATTCTGCAGAAACCCAGTATTTAAAAATAGAAACAAAAGAAATATTCAATATGCAAATAGACTTTTGTGGAGGAGTATCAGCAAGCCTGTGAACTCTACTTCAGAGTTCATTATTCAGGAGAAAAAGTTATTTCTAAAACTGGGTCTATGAGCAATAGAATAAAGTTCTGGGATGATTTTTTTTTTGTTGAAACTACTTCATTTACAGAAATGAAAAATTACCTTGATGTAGCTGGCCCCTGAATAAATTATAATCTGAGTAAAATTCTCAAGTATTCTTAAAAGATTTAGGTATCTACTTTTTATTGACTCCCAGAAAGCATGTAAGTTCTTTTGAAAGTTTTTGCCAGGATAATCGAATATAATGACTAAAACCAGTATCTGCCCAATTTTAAGACTACTGTGAAATAAGTGAAACTCATTAGGCAAATAGGGATTTTTCAAACTGCTGTGTAATCTACCCTCTGGCAACACATTCATTAAGAAAGTGGTAGGGGAGGACAGTGTGTTTAACCAGTAATAAGTGACTATTCATTATTCTAAATACATAAAGTTTTATTTATACTTCAAGTTACAAAAATAAGTAGCTACACTTTTTGGGATACTTCTTGCCTGCCCATCCCTCCTGAAGTGTGCACACTGCCTTAAAAACAACTGTTTCTATACCTTTTCAAGGAGTCTCGTGGAGATACTCATGTGAACTGTGAAATAAAGAGCAGCAGTTTGCTGTGCTAGTGCAGGGTTAATTAGTGCATGCAGAGCACTGTGATAATGCCATTAATGTCTTTGTACAGCTTTGCAGTTGGAAGTAAGATATTCTAACCTCGCTTGGGTTCTCCACATATCCTGCTGAAAGAAAGCACTCACATTGAGGTGGATAAACTGATGTGTCATACATAAGATGTATTATGTGCTGCTTTCATTATATTCAATTGCCATAGACAAAGGCTTCAATCCTGCACTCAGTTTCACAAAGGTCTAAGGGAGAGAAGAAGAAAAAAAAGAAAAATCTGGAAAGCAACATTATTAAAGCCAGTCAGAAATTACTTTACTTAATGCAAAGCAGAGACTGCCGAAGGTAGACATGGTAAGTTTTAAACTGTGTAAACAGATTGTTCAAAAAAGAAATTAATCAGATGATTTCTATGTCCACTAGAAACAGGACAAGAATTAATTGACTTAAATAGCAGTAAGGGGCATAAGATATTAGGAAGAACTCTTAAACTGAAAGAATAGTTACACACTTTAACAGATTACTGAAGGCAGCTCTCAACTCACCGTCACTGGAACAAACTAAATAAACATCCATCAGGGCCGATTAAAGAGCAGATGGCTTGGTACTGGGCTGGAATAGTCTAACAAGGCTATACACATACTCTCTGATATTGAACAGAATGCTTTTGAATGGGAGGAATGAAGCACTGACTTCCCTGAATCAACAGAAAAATTGCTGGCTCCAAGTCCTGACCAGCTTAACACAAATAATCTCTTAAAAAGTTCTATGTGTTGGGTTTTTCTGTAGTTGTCACAGACAGCAAAATGCCATTGTGCCTTACTAATGAAGCTCCTTTTCCAGCACTTCTGTAAGGAGATTTTTGCCATGAAACAATTAGAAAACCTCAGTGAGCTTTAGACGAGATGTTAGTAACACAGGTCTTGGACTCATCACTGAGGACTTGTGTTTGGCATTTGTAAAACGGAGACAACTTGTAAGCAAGATAGGGAGGAACAACTGTGAAAATAAGAAAACAGCCAAGTTTTAGCATTGCAACATTTGGGTTTTTTCCTTTTTAATTAACTAGCAATAATTGTCCTGCACATCACAAGCACATTTATAACCCAATCAATCTCTGTCTGCATGTAGCAGAAATGCTGGAAGAACACACTTGCCAAAGGCTCCAAACATGATGTCTACATTTCTCTTGCCAAGCTCATGCACATGCATGAGAAGGCTTTTGATTTTGTCTAGATTGACAGATTAGTATGCTGATGGTGGCCCATTTATTAACCCATTTGGCCATTTTTTATACGCATCCATGTATGCTATGATTTTATGATAATGCTGTGACACAAAGATCTGATCCTCAGGAAAAGGAAGAGCTAATATCTGTTGACTCCATGTCCGTGAGCACCAGGAGGATGAGGACTTAATGCAGAAGATCAAGTAATTAGAAGCTGTTTTAATTCCATCGAAACATAAATAAAATATATACAAAGATTTTGTTTCTTTCTTTTAGTTAGCACATGTAGACTACAAGCAATCAATCCAACTACACCCTCAGAAAAAGTAGTGCCAATTCCTATAAGTATTTGGTTAGTTTTACATGGCCACTAAACTGCTGAAAGTACTATTTAGTGAGAATAAAGTAATTCCAAATCTTCACTGAAATAGTCAGCCTGCATTAGTACAAATGTGTTATCAATGTATAAATGCTGTCTTATTCGAACAGCCAGAAGCATAAGCACAACATGACACGGTTTCCATTAAGTCCTAAACTTTATGTTAGCAAATCTGACTTGTCAGCACTTGAATCTGAATTCCAGTATTAAATGATACACCAGTTTTAATTCCTATCTGTAAATACTTTTCCAAGAAGCAAGTTGCTGAAACTGTGAGGAAAGGCCATCTTAATGGACATACACCAATCCCTGAGCTAAAATATTGGATCTGAATATTGAATCTTAACTTCAAATTTGGGCATAAGAACTGATAAGCTTACTTTTTGCCTTTAATAATTCTCCTTCTATATTTCTTACTTTTTAATGTGTTCTTATTTACTTTCCTACTTGGACACAGCCTATCTCACTTTCTTCTCCCTTTCCCTAATTTTCCCAGTTTCCCTTTCGTCTGTTTTGTTTACATTCCCTATTCCTCCTTCATTACCTTAGTCCTTCTCATTTCAAAGTGCAGTCCATTTTACACTTATACCATTATGTAAACCAGACCACTAAGCAGGAGACCAGGCTAGAAATACAACATGGAAATCCCTGATAAGGCAGGCTAGAATGAATATTTGTATTACATTTTTTAAAATTTATTATAATAAGAAAAATATCCTATTGTGTTACTGAGTACAATGGACAATATTTTGCTAATATACTACACTGGTCACTAATCCGATGTGAAGGTCATATACATGTCATCTTATTAGCTCTTAGTATTGCTTTCTGTAATAAATTGATAACCCAGCTTCTGAACCAACCTTTTACATCCTTATTCAGTTTATATTGTAATTGAGGACATTTTTGAAAAAGTAAAAAATTTAAATAAAGGGAAAAGAGAAAGACGAATTCATGCTGATGAGAGTATTGTTTTCCTCTGTCTATTCAGTCTGATTTATTGCAAAGTATTTGCCATTGAAAATCCTATTGTTTTTTCAGGTATTGAAATTTGCTGTATCATTTTTCAAAGGTTTTAAAATTGCATTTGCAAATTAAAAAAGAGAGGCAATAACAATGAATTTCAGCTGTACCACTGTCAAAGAGACACTGTATATTCCAGGACAGTAAGGAATAATAACACTCTGGGAATGCATGCTCACCTTTAATTTGGAAAGCTGTCTGAAATTAAACACATTAAAGACAGAATTTTAAGCTAGTTTTATCATGCTGAAGTTTGCTGCTTTCCTTTATAATATCACCTTTCTGGATATTTTCCACTATAAAAACAATTTCCATGCAAGAAAAATGTTGAGTTTAAGCAATGGTTAGGGACCCTGACAGAACAATTACCTTTGGTGCAATTATACTTTATTCACTATTGGTCCAATCCTGTTCAATGTTTGGTAATGAAAAATGCTCATTTCTGCTCAAAAAGCATACACAGATTGCTTCCAAAGAATAAACATTCAGGTACAATCCTCATTACCAGTGCTCTGCTGCTGTTGTATAAAAAACATTTTTCAAAGTTTTAAGTTTGTCCTTTACTTCAAGAATTATTTTAGTCTAAATGCTTCTTTTCAAGGCCTTGTTTTTACTTTTGTATCTCAAAAGAGGTAATGAAGAAAACAGGAGTTTGTGTGCTGAATTACTCTGAACCCACAAAAGGTCTGAGAGCACTGACATATGATGCTTAAGTAGTGTAATAAAGATATTTATTGAGTATACAACATGACATTTAGGATAACAAAGTTTAGAGAACAAGGTATCCAACAATCTCAAAACCATGAAATCACGCAATACGCATTTTCAAGGCTATTATAATTGAAGTCGTAAAAAGATAAAATGATATGCAACCTGTGTTCAACAAAGATCCAACTAGTCTAGGTCACCCATGCTGCTTTGTCTAAGTCACCTAAACAAAAAAGAGACAATAGTTTTAATCCATCAAGAGTTCAGTAAAATACTGATGTAATATGTAAATGTGATAAGTATAGTAAATGAAATGACATATGCAGAAACATTAATGATGGAGTCATCAATGTCCAGAAGTTGAACTTTGATGATGCCTATGGGGCCCTTTCAACTCAGGATATTCTATATTCTATGGTTAGGAAGATGGGAATTAATACTGTAACTATGAGGTGAGCAAAGTATTGGCTATTAGAGAAGTATCTAAAGTATTGAAAGTGAAAAAAAAAAAAAAGGGAGGTAACGAATAGTTGGCCTTGGATCAATTTTTGTTGATTTTTTGTGTAAATAACCATGGATTAAAAAACAGAAAGTATCCTTTAGATGAAAAGCTAAAAGGCACCGTCAATACTGAAGAGGATTAGGGTATTTCACGGAAAGAACTGCGTGGCCCTGAGGATGAGAGTGAGCGTAATTAAGTTAAATTAAATTTAAAATAAAAAGAGTAAGGTCATCAGGGACTGTGAATAAGAATTTCTGCTATTCACTAGGAACTTGCCAGTTAGAAACAACTGGGAAGAGAGAGACACAGGTGTACAAGTTGATCACAGGATGGCAAATATGGAAAAACTCAAATGCCATCCTACAATACATCAGTGAAGGTGTTTCCAGCTCAGACAGAAAAGAATAAATTCTACTATACTAAGCCTCAATGAGACTTAATTTGTAATAGTGTGTACAGTTCTGGTCATTTATTTTCAAGGAAGACATGAAATGGAACAGGCATAGAGAAGGATCACTGTCATTATCCATTGAGTGGCACCAGGAGCTACTCAGACAGGGGAAGAATTCACCTTGCAACACAAAGGAATGTGATTGGTTCCTGTATTTAAACCAGTGCACAAATATGGGAGATGAAGGAGCAATTTATGGTCAAGGAGAGTGAATCATATGGTAATAAATGGCCATAACCTGAATTGTAATGAAGAGAAAAAACAAAAGACATTCTGAAATCATCTTCCAGGTAAAGTGCCAGGCATAAAACATGCAGCTACTATTAATACACTATTTGAAATACTTAAAAAGGTAAATATATTATACTGTGTCCATAATGTCAGGGACTTGCATTTGAAGAACAAGAAATCATTTCCAGTTCTGTATTTCCAGGATTCCAAGATTTAGCCCTTTCTAAGTATTTCAATACTCCCTGTGAAGGCATGAGAATATCAAGAATAAGGTGTTGTACATGATTTTTTTAACTTACAAATGTTAAGAAGCAGAGAGGCGTTCCGTATGAAAAGTGCACCCCACTTTCTAAATAATGTCTAAATTGTTCAAATTGTCTAAACTGACCTGTCTGTAAGGACCATGGTCTCTGAATTATGGCAATCTTCAAGAGGTTCCCTCCCCTGCAGGATCTTGCAGGATTATGGCAAATACAGTCATTCAGACCTCACTGCAACTCACAGAAATCTTTCAGATTTCAGAAATTTTTGAATCAGGCTCTAGATATATCTCTCTATATATGTGTTTATTTAAAAATCAGAAAAATTAATTCAGTCAAAGTTTAAGTTCATAAAAGAGAGAGAGATCATAACAGTGTGCACTACCTTAATTGTATTTTAACTCAAGCAAATTAAAACCAAGTATTCCAGCATGTCATTCATGGAGAAAATCTTATTCACAAGGCTGCTTTATTCATGATGGAGTCTTGCACATATTGCAATTCATCATAATTTTCTTAGTCTGAGGTTCTTATTTTCATGGAATAAATTCATAATTAACATTTCAGTAGAGGGGCACCTGTTGACACACTAGAAAAGTATTGCAGCTAAGAAGGATTTAAGAATAAATGAAGATATTTTTAAGTGAAAGTAGCTCTTTATTCCCTCCAAAACAGTATTCACTCTATCAGAAAGTTACAGTGTATAAACACACTTAATCTCACAGCATACACACATATAAACACATTTAAAAAAAAAAAAAAAGTAAAATAGACTTTTGGCTGTTAGAAGCACTTGTGAAGCAGCAAATGAAGAAATAGGTAGAAGAAAGTTTGGTAAATACAAGTAATTGGTAGTAATATTATGTTTGGAGCTGAAAGCAGAGGCAAAGGAGATTAACCTGCCTCAGCGCCTTGCCTCCAGTAGTCTCCTTCAGTTCCAATTATTCCCTAGTTTTATCATGCTGAAGTTCACTGCTTTCCTTTATAATATAATCTTTCTGGATATTTTACACTAAGAAAAAAATTTCCATGCAAGAAAAATGTTGAGTTTAAGCAATGGTTAGGGACCCTGACAGAACAATTACCTTTGGTGCAATTATACTTTATTCACTATTGGTCCAGATTAAACCAGCTAACAGAATCACAGAATCATAGAATATCAGGTGGGGAGGGTGTCTCAAGATCATCCAATCCATTCTTTCTTGGTAGAAGCACAGTAAAAATGAGCTTCTTTGGTTTGAAAATAAGTTATTATTACATATTTGTGTCATCTGAGTACATCCCTTAGATGAGAAATATGTTGGTTTCTCTCCTAGAGAAATTTTAGCCACAGATCATTCATAAATATTACAGTGCAAAACACTGCCTGGATACTAGCTTATCACTGTTGGAGGCTGAAAGATTATTATAATCTTCTACCAGACCATTGCCAGAAAGGTCAAGTAGTTAAACAGTTATCTCCCCTCTGTTAGGAAAGGGTGGACCACAACAGAGAGTATAAACTGTCAAAGGGAGGTTTCTATGTAGTCTTCAATGTAAAAATAAAGCTAGATTATAATGCCAGATTGAAGATATTACAAATAAAACAATAGTGTCTCCCTCAGCACCCCACTCTCAGTTCTCAGATTCAAAATTCAGTCACAACTTCTGTGAAAATGTTTTTAACACTGTTGTAGAACCATTGGGAGAAAAAAAAAGTAATAATTACAAACAGTGCACCTCCCAGCCCACCAAAAAAAACCCAAAACCCAAAAAAAAAACCAAAAAAAAACCCCAACAACAAAAAAAAAACCACAAAAACCAAAAAACCAAACCTCCACTCCAAACTTAAAATGCCTGATTATAAAGAGGAGAGGAGGAAAGGAAGTTGGGCAAAAATTACAGTTCCTGAAATAAGGATCTCTGCCTAAATGCCTCAAATGCCTTTAAAATGTATTCAGACCCTAATCAGAATTAAAACACTGCTCTCATATTATCTAGGCCCACTTAAACAGAGACCCGCTTACAAAAACATGGTATATTAACATGCCCCTAAGCATTAAAAGTAATGATTTGGCAAACTTAAGAAGGCAGAAGATGAACACTAGGCTTAGGACTGCCAGATTTATGACAGTGTTATTACTGCTGGCAGATCACTTTTCTTTTTAAACTGCAGCATGTACCAGGTGGAACTGAATCATTCCAACAGTAGAGTCTGCCTGGGTGTTGCACAGGTATTAGCAAATGACAGTAATTTATCAGGAAACATCCCAGGTCTCTGCTGAATCAGAGCTCTGTCTGTCATACTATGGGACCTCCATATCACTGTTGCTCACCTGGTGAACTATAAGGTCTTAGTCCTGGTGGTTTGGGGTCTGCAAAGAAGTCATTGACATTCTTATGTCTATCTTTAGAATCCAGGTCAAACTGCAACTGGGATAATGATGTTATGAAGTACATCTTGTTATTGGCTATTAGTAAAATAGTCTATGTTCATTAACAATCAGCCATTTTGTGTTCAGTTTGTTTTTGTCTGTTTTTTCTCTCAGGCAAAATTAGGGCTTATCCTAACAAAAAAGTATTAATTTATTCCCTGGGTATGAAAGGATATAAATGCATTTGTGTATTAGTGTATTTTTAGCTGGATTTAACTGCTTACATTGTTCATTGTCATATTGTTGCAATGCCTCACAACACTCAGGCTCTTGCATTCTGTTTTCACAACTATGCAACTTTCTTCCTGCAATTCTGGAAAAAAAAAGAAAAGAAAAAGAGAGAGAAAGAGAGGCAAATACTAAAAAGAAAAATAAAATGACCCAACAGGGGCAAACTCAGTGGCCTAACTCTCAGTTCTGGTCTGCTGTACGTGGCATATTCTCCATAAGAACATTTTGATGCACGATGAGATATGTATGTCTTGCACACGTGATCCTAGTAACAGCTGCAGAGCAAGGCAAGACCAATGTATTGCAATGACAGCTTTGCCTCTAATGTCGATTCAGGAGCACTTCTGAACACCCAAATCTGTGCATGTACCCTCACAGCATCTCTGCACAAAGCACAAGTCACAGATGGGAAGCTCGAGTCTAGTCAGTGGATGTCAATACCCATGTGCTCTGGTTGGGTGCTAATTTGAACAATCAGTGAGAATCTGCCTTTCAATCCAGATTCAGCCCATGAATCTGTTTGTTTCCCTAACAGCTATGCCTGGTTTTCCCTTCCTTATGTCTGAGAGGCACTGACATAATTTACGGTCGCAGTCTTGCGCGTATCCTGTTAGACAGGTGGTACTAATTAAATATCGGACATCACAGCTATCCATTTAGCAACAAATATAATTATGCTCTATCTGCTGGTGCATGAAAGCAGGAGTCTCTTGAAACTCAGTTGAGGCAGGCATATTTTAAAGGAAACTGCAAATAACTTATCAGAGGCTCTTCCTCTCTAAAGCAGTCCTTAGTGAGATTCAAAAATTGAATAAATGAGATCTAGCTCACCAGGTGGGTTTTTGCAGGCTGCGATGTTGGTTCTTATAGTTCTAAAAAGGAAGTGATAAGCCTTCTGTATTGAATGTGAGTGCTCTACAGGCAGGAGGATAGACGACTGAAAAGAGAAATCCCCACAGTGAGGGATTTGTGAGATTTGGCAGGAAATCTGCATCACAATACTGTGCTATTTCCCACAGGGAAGGAGCCCCGAGAATTTCTCAAGAGGAAGGCACTCTTCCACCATTGCTACTTTAAAAGTGACAGGCAGGAGACAAATCGGGGTACAGGCACAGACAGGTATCTTCTTTATTGTGTTTCTTGACACAGGAAAATCTGAAAGGTCTAAGACACCATTTTCAGCCCCATTGCACTTAAGGTTTATATGCAGAATAAAACTGCCAGTTCGGGGTATCTTGGAAAAATCCATAGGGCGAACAGAAATCACTTATTTCCAGAGCTTTCTTGCAGCTTGCCAGACTTGCAAGCTTAGCAGAAGTCTGTAGAAGCAAAAAATAAAGCCATCACAAAAGGCTATATTTTGGGACTTACAAATGGAAGCTGAGATATTTTAACTATTCAATTAACTGGGGCTGTCGGATTTGCTTTGTGAGCATTTTATTTCTTAATCTACACTGCCCTTCTCTAACCTCTGAATAACTTTTTACTCTCCTCCTTTTTATCTGTTACTACCTTAAAAGATGAAGTAGAAGACTGTGTGAGTTGCAAGACCACCTCTGTTGCCTCAGAAAGCCATTATGTGTGGTGAAAGCATTAGAAATTCAGAAATAAATTGCAAAGTTGGTTCAGAGCACAGTGAAGCATTTAGTTGCATCTCAGTTGGGTGGGAAAAAAAAAGAAGTCACACTCCAAAAGAGACAGAGAGCTTTCTCTGCTTGAAATTGTTGAATAATTTATTTGAAACACAAATCAAACTATTAGAAGGAAGGTGATGGTCTTCAGACAGAGGTCGTGTAGAAAAGTACAGGGCCAATAACTGCCTTTTTTTTTTTCTCTTTCATTAGCTATCAAAATACTTGGTTCTTTTAAAAGAGAAGCCAGACACAATCAATCATTTTTATATCCATTCCATTGTAGATTATGTCTAATCAGTGTAACTGGATTTGAAAAACACTATCACACAGAAGCTACAAGTCATGCAAAATATCTCTTAAATAATGAAGCCCAAATGAAGATGTATCACATAAGTCCATTGAAAACTCCATTTCCTTCGAAGGCTTTGTGAAAAGCAAGTTTTATAGCACGCATTTGGCTTCACTACAGAAACAGCTGCCTGACAGAGCTCAGAGCTGTGCAGCCACTGTGCATCAGGCAACACACGGCTATAAAGTAAATGATTAGCTTTCAAACACTCAGCCCAGATCATTTTCAAAGGTAGTTTATGTAAGGACCCATTAATCCCCCAAACAGGAGCTAAACGTGTTGCACACTAAAGCATTCATGAAGGGAAACAGCTCTTCCCATTCTCTCGGGCTGTCTCTCCTCCTCCTCTTCCTCTTCTCATGCTCATTGTATTCCTCTCTACCACCTTAACCAATGGGTTTTTCTTCTCCAGCCCCAGCAACCGCTTCCACAGGAACCAAACCCTCATGTACCTTTCATGTCTATGTGCTTTCTTCATCACAATTTTTGATAGCAACCCAAAGAGCTACAGATTGCAGAATTGCCATGCCAGATTCCTTAGCGGTAGCCATAGAGAGGTTTAAAATCCTTAATCCGTTGCTTGCCTGTGGTAAGCCTTTGTAATTACCCTTGGGAAGGATCCTTATCAGTCAGCAATCTGATTTAGCTCTCATTCACAACTTGCTTGGGTGTTTTACACCTTGTGGGAAAAAATTGGTTGAAGTTGTTAAGCTTTTTTATGCGAGGCTAATAAGCATTTGGATGTTTCTTGTTCTCTTTGAAAAATCTACTGTGGATCAACATGATCCTGTTCTTGTGTAAAGCACCAAGGCCTCTCTGTCAGAGCAAGAATTATATTTCTTGAACTCTTTTTCTTTCCACAGAGGAAATATAAAATCCTGCATTTTCTTTTACTTTTTACTTGATGAACAGTATAAATTTATCATTGGTTTCCAAAACAAAAAAAAAGCCCAAAATTTTTGAAATACAAATATAACAGTATGTAGGCATTATATGTAGTCAGAGATACATAAATTCTGCTTTACTCTCTGTAGTCTGGCATTTGAGATTAACTCTTTGTAGTATCAAAAGCCAGACTTTCATATAGTCAGAAATTTTCAAAGCATTATAAAGGATTAATTCATGCAAATTTCTGATAAGGACATGCTAATAATTCTGAGAACAGAACATATTAGCTTCAGTAAAACAAAAATTTAAGGCAACCTTAAAATCTTGTAACCAGTCTGAAACACAGTATCTGTACGTTAAACAAACACTATCAAACAATAAATCTTCTATCCATGACAGACTTCTACATTTCGTTGTTATTGTGTATATTTAAATGCACGCCTTCCAAACAACTCACACCTATACTTTAGCAGAAATATACATGTATACCCTTCTGATCCAGAGGTGACAGGAAAATGCAGTATGTGTCCCTTGTTCCCCTGAAAGTCTGAGGAGAATTGCAACGTTCCTTGGATTTCCTATCCTGGCTGCAAACAAGCAATAAGGCACAGGTGTGCGGTTTACAGGGGATCAGTCTTCAGCTTTCAGCAAAACTCTTCCGAGCACTGTCCCTCTTCACAGGCACATCTCAGCCTGTGTCAGGGAGACATTCAGGTCCCACTGTTGCCTTTTACATCCTAACTTGTAAGTTTGTACCCTGACTGATTCAGCTGATAGAGGATGTCTAGGTGTGAATTGCCAGGGAGATGCCTCCCAATAAAATCTTATCAATAAAAGCTATTGAGAATGTATGACAGTTGAAACATTTTCTTTCTGGTGTTTCAGAATGCTGCTAGTTGAGTTGCTGCTTTTTGCAAAGGTGGCCAAAATTATAGTATATATAGCATTCCTAATAATACCTATCTTCTTTTCCTATGCTTCTGCTCTGGGATATGCTCTACCTAACCAGGATCTTTCAGTAGTTCAAGAAACCAAAGTTTACCTGCTGAGAAGATTCTTTTCTAAAATTTTCTTTGTGGACATCTACAGAAAACACAGTCACAAAGTTTTACAGCTCAAAGTGATGTAACTCTCTTTGAAGAGGTCTGCATTTTGTTTCATGTTGCTAGTTCTCAGAAAGCAATTTGATTTTCTTGCAGCAATAGCCATTTTAAAGATTTCTTGCTCTTTGATACTATTATGAACTTATTAATTAGTCTACTATTGAGTCAATTTTCAGCAGTTGTAAACTAGATCAAGACCTGTGGGATTAAACAACTAGATAAATATTGAGCCAGTGGGGCAGGATTTTAATGCCTGTACTTGGGGTTTTTTTTCCAAAAGAAATCTTCTGAGACTTAAATAGTCTTTTTGTGGGTTAAGGTGCTACTCAGTGAAACTAAAATGATCAATACTGGACTCTCAGTTAACATCAGCTAATACTTTATGAGACTGGAATTATTCATGTGTATTCTAAATAGTTCTAAGTTTGTACATAGGTAGCTATTGCTGACATGCTTAGGAATTTCCAAAGTGGATCGAAGCCAAAGACCCTCTAGGCCAATATTTACTCTTCACTGATGAGTAGCACAAGAAGTTAGAAATCTGCAAAATCCAGATGGGCAGGCCCAGAAGAAATCTCAAGAGACTATTTCATTCATTCAAACCTTTCTGTTTGGAAAATACAGATGAGAGAATGTCTCTTTCACAAGGTAAATCTAATTTTCATTCCCGGCAGAGATAAATTTTAAAACTTCAAATGTGAGATTTAATATTTCCTACAGATACTTGGGCTGTTTTGTTACATCAGTGTGCTCTGGACTCCTTGGTTCTCTAGCTTTGGCAAGACTTCCCTCTAAGACCTCCTCTTTTATACTTCTTAAAATATCCATTGAACGCTTCTACTGGTCTTTGTTATAATAGAGATAGTTGTGATAAGTTTGTTCTTTGCCTGTTAAGTATGTTCATTAATCAACATTTCTTATTTAAAATAAAAAAATACTTTATCCTGAAACTTTTTTGTTATGGTCTCCTAGCAACAGAATTTCGCCTTAAGAAGCCACTTGTCTTTCAAAGGGTCTATGCCTAGAACATATTTGACAGCACTTTTAAAAAAAAAAATTTAATCAACTGATTTCTTAATATGAGTTAAATAATATTTTTTAGAGAGATGGCAACAGTATCAAGTGCTACAATTTTAAATGATCATTAAAAAGAGATCACAAAAAGTAGATTCATTGTCCATAAAAATGGCAACTAATTATTATTAATGCTTATTATGAGTGTCGCTGTCACACACCAAGATATCAATGGGCAAAGTCCTGTAAAACCAGAAAAAGAATGTGCTCCCTTCCTGCAGCTTTCAGATTTTCATGGTTTCTTTCAATGTTTCTGAAGCATAAGGAAAAAGAAGACTCTGGTTTCAGTTCAGGAAATCTACTTGTTTACAAGGTCTCTGATCCTTACAAATAATTCT
The DNA here is from genome assembly GCA_013398955.1 of Callaeas wilsoni. Taxonomy (NCBI): domain Eukaryota; kingdom Metazoa; phylum Chordata; class Aves; order Passeriformes; family Callaeidae; genus Callaeas; species Callaeas wilsoni. The sequence goes on from VWPU01010352.1 coordinate 177,650, forward strand.
AGTGCATTTATTATGAAAAATCTAATTTCTTGAACAGATACTCGAGATCATTTCAAATAGTCATGTTAAATGCAAATGCCTGGATTGAAAACCTGAGACTACACTGTTCTGCAGGCACAGCCTTACTGTTCTCCCCTTCGACTCACTTCCATTGATATTTTCTGGTGTTAATTGAATGGCTTGTAAAGTGACCATTTTCTTTGGTTCCCCATGACAGCAGGGTACAGACCCTACCATGTTTGAAGATCACTTCTGGTTCTGTCCACCTGGAAATCTCAAACTCTTACAGAGTATGTCAAGACAGCCACCCTGAGAGAAGGAATATTAGCTTCAAAAGAGCCAGTTTAAAAGTGTTGTTTGAAGGGATCCAGACCTGTTTGAGGTCCAAAGATCAGAGAGGGGAAACCATAGCATGGTTGTGACAGGCTGTGATTGTAGCTGCTGTGGAGTAAACATTCCTGTAGGAGGGTGTGCCAGTTTGGACACAAATTTAAGAGGAAACAACCTGAAAAAGGGTGTCTCTCTCTCCTCTCTTCCGGGCAAGAGGTCCTGGCAGCCCCTCTCCTCACAGGTTTGGGAAATAGTTTCTCAAATGAAAGTGAAAAAAACCTGTTTATTTAACAAACAGAGTCTCCCCACAGGCACAGGGCAGAAAAGGACATTGAAACCCCCTCCCCTCCACTCAAGAGGAGGCTGGTGGATTTTATATAGTTTGTAAAATTTCTGTCTGTAAAACTTCTGTCTGTAAAACTTAGCTGCTCCCTCAGTCTTAAGCCGGGCAGAGTACGACGATCCCCCCTGGAGCGTCCTACCAAGTGTCCCGGAGATGATAAGCTGGTCTTGGACAAAGAACCAAGCTGAAAACAGTCCAAAAAGGAACAGGAGCTACTGAAGCAGATCACAGTCCCTTTCAGCTGAAAGCTGAAGAGCTAGAGAAGAAACTCTCCTCTCCCCTCCTAACTGGCAAAAACTTCCAGCCTGGAGAAGCAAAGTATGTACCCGTCTAACTGCAAGGTCAAGCAAGCCGCTCGGAAGAGTTCCCCCAGCTTCTCTGTCCCTTTGCTGTTTAAAGGTACAAACTGCGTTCTAGAGATCAAGCAGGCGATGGGGAATACAGCATTGTCATAGAATCACCCCAAGACAGAGGGAAGGGAGATCATTAGATCTCCCTTAATTTAATAGAATCATTAAGATTGGAAAAGATCTCCAGAATGACAGAGTACAACCTTTGATCATAAGACTAAAATATAAAACCAGGTAATATTGACAAAATTACTATGGATAAATTCTGTCTGACCATAGTTTAGATTTCTACAAAATCAAACTTGGAGCAGACATGATATTGAGTTATAGAAAATAGAGCAAATTTTTTATTTCTAGGATATGATTACTATCTTTCTATATGGAAAACTAAAATAATCAAGAAAAATGAGACCCTGCAATTGTTTATTTCTCACCACGGATTGTTCAGGGATCACTGGGAGAGTAGCTATATGTCGATATGTAGACACATGACATCTAAAACTGTGAGATTTAATCCCACTTTCTGTGTTTTATTTTGGTAAATGGGTTCAAAATCTCTTTATAGACCTCATGCTCTCTCTTAAAGACTTTTTGCCATGTACTTGAAATTATATATAAGTACTTCAGCTGCAAATCTTTCAATCACAAGATGGAAATGAGAGGACAACCAGGAATATAAAGTGTGGTATCTTATTGTCCAAAGCAACAAAATGAGCAAGATCTAGCTTGAAACCCATCGAAACTCTTCAGCCATTCTTCATATGGTAAAAAAGTGTTCTCTAATTTCCAACCCAAAGTTATCCATGGCCCATTTATAACAATTTGACTATATGCCAACAGTTCACTTTACCTTTAAAAACCTGCCTCATTCTCGTATACAGAAAGTGTATCAGCTGATTTAATGACAAAATCCTCTTGGAACAGCTGAGACTTGGTGTCACCCCATCACCTTTCTCTCTTTCCACACCATTTGGTGCTGATGGCTGCCCAGAAGCTTTCTTTCTCTTTGAAAAATTATCCATTTGTTATGAAATGCCTATCAGAGACCCATTTACAGTGATACCAAGATTGAGTAGCAGCTAGACAGTACTTTATTTTTGTTATGACTGCATGCAAAATCACCTCTGTGAAAGGCTTGAGGGGTCTGTACAATTTGTTAAGCTTAAAATAACATAATGATCACTATACAAGACCATTAAATATTCATATTCAGGAAAAACATTAACTGAGCCAGCAACATTAAATAACAATATGCAGGTGACAAATTACCAATCAATATATCAAAGTATTTTAAAAGCACTTTCACCACCTTCAGAAACACACTCTTATTCAAAAAATACTTTCAATAAATTACACTGCAAATTAATTTTCTTTTAGTAGGCTTTCAAGAGATTCTACGCCATCAGAGAGTACACTAATTCATCTATATGACCTTACTACAATTATTTTTTTTCACCCTGATTTTTAATATATTGCTATATTTTGTCTGAAACAGGTTTAGTGGGTAATATTTTCACACCAGGGTTACATCTTCTTGAAGGTCTGCTCTGCTGGCAGAATCCTTCAAATCTATACATTACTACCTACTACGGAAATTAAGAATTATCCCAAGAAAAACAGGGAAGCTGAAATTAGTTAAAGAGTTTGCTCACATGGTTCTACTTGGGCAGAAGCATTGAGGGCTGGAGGAGAAGAAGGAAGAGGGAGGGTGTTTCTCTCTTTTCCTGATGCATGGTTAGAGGCAAGTTTTTCAAGTCCAATAAATGGATTTCTAGCCAGTTCCTTGTCTCCAGTGCTGACTTAGAATCCCTGGTGCAGGTGACCACCTCCAGCATGACATCCTGCTGATATTTATCATAAAATGAAGCGCTATCTTGTAGAACTGGACCAGCAGTGCTGGCCAACGCTGAATTTTCCATCATTGCTGCTGCCGACTTTGCTGGATTCTTATTGCCCTGGAAAAAGAGAGCAGACATGATATTCCTTTGCCTCATTACAGTATGAAGCATTTGGTGAAAAGACTGTGGGACATGATAAAAAAAGGCAACATTGCATAGATTTCCCTGTAATATATTCTTGGAGATTAAAGAAGTGAATTCATTGTTCATATAAAATGTTAAATAAAAGTCAAAGCAACTGGACTTTACCCATTCTTTCTTAACTGAGCAATGAAGAGACAGCACTTGTGACGTATCCTTCTCTCTGTCTCACCTTTGCTCCCAGTCTGCACCCTGTATGGACCCTTTAGTGAATTGCCACCATCATTCAGGTTTCTTACTCATCTCAGGCCTCTTCACTGATGCCAATTACAACTGATGACAGATTATAATCTGGACACTCTTGTGTTAGAAAACAGTCTTGGTTTACTGTCCCACTGAGTGGTCACACAAAATTGAAGTATTTAATTAACATTTAAAATGTATTTCATATGGAATTTTACACTCCATCCAAGATTCCACACAACGTTACTTCTAATAAGCAGGTAAAGATTCATTGCAACACAGATCCAAGACAACCACTGTAAAAGTCAGGTACCATGGAAAAAATATCAAAAATTCTCACATGTGTTCATTGATGGGAACATAAAAACATTTAATTGGGAAAAAAATCTGCTTATTTGATTTTTTTTGTTAGTAATTTTTGTTGCACAATTAAAGATTTTTCTTGCTTCAGCAGTTTTCCCTGCTGATTTGTGGGGTCTCACAGAGACTTTGCTGCCTCAGCAACACCTGGGACCAGAGGTAAAGCTGTTTTAAACTACTTGGCCTATAGAAAAACAATTTGAGCATTGAAGCTGAAATTGTACTAAATTTTCTCAGCTGTCTGTAACCACACAGATTGGCTGTATATGAACTACACTGTAGGCAGAGAAGAAGAAAAAAAAACACAGAGTGCATTTTGACATGTTTTTGACTAAAGAGTGAACATGGTTGATTTTAAAATGCTGTAACAGGCTATACATTGTTAAGTCTCAGGCTGAATGTTTTTGTTGTTCTTTTTTCTGTTCCCAGCTCTTGCCATACTGATTAAGGCCAGTATGATACCTTATATTCCCACTGATTAGCACCTCCCTTCATGATTACTCCCATTTAAATTACAAGGCTGCTCAAGGACACTCATATTCTCCAGAAAGAGTGAAGTAGCTCAGTTTGTCTCTGAGGCATTCAGAAGCAAAATGCAGATGTCTTCCTGTGCAGCAGAATGGGAATGATCCGCACAGATCAGTTCAGATAACTATGTCGCTCTTCATCTGGTCTCTGTAAAAGGGAGTCAGATCTGTCCTCCTTTGGGCACCACAAGAAATGTTTCATCTCTTCTGAGCAAGTGAAGGGTCAGTTCCTTGACTCAAGTGTAAGGATTCAAGAGTTTCTTCTAATCCATGAAACTATGGGCACATCCTCCTCATAGTGGTCATAGACCCATACTTGCTCAGGACAGGAGGCTACGAGCCCGCTAAACCCAAATCACAGTCCTCAAGATTTTCCTTAAATAACAGCAGGGTTTCACACCACTTATTTTATGTGTGGATATCCCCTCTTGCCTCCCAAAATAGTCAGCTGAAACTCAGCATAATATTCTAGAGCACGTACTTTGGCTACCTATACAACAAACCCACTTGAAAAGGAGCAAATCCCTCTCCATTGAGAAAAAACACTGACACTGGTCACTTAGATGCCTGAGACAGATGATATGTAGTGTCAACAAAGGTGGTACAATACCCACAAAACTTTTCCAAAACCTTGATTTTGTTCCATATCCTTTTGGGAAGTGTGAGATGTTGGAAAACAATTTGCAAGAGTCACAGTGTGGGCCATGAAATACAGAAAGACAAAGGCCCAAGGCTGTAGCCACTTACTCATAGACAAATTTTCCCTGAAATTATACATGGTACAAATAATTGCCTTATTAATTTCAGTATGAATTGTACAGATGGCCCTAAATAGGGGTTTATGTGCAACAAAACTGAAAGATTAAAGTTTCACCTAGTGTTACTACAGCATTTCTTTGCCTGGACACATTTGGGAGAGTATGGCGTTACAACCTCACCCACCACATGTACAAAACACAAACTATTAATTTTGTGCATCTACAGTTATAAAAAATTCAACTTTATGAAGACAACCTATTTACCATTTTTTAATTCACAATGTAATTTTGAAGAACAGGCTTTTTTCTTATATGTTCACAATACCATGATTAGTCCTGGAACGGCAGATTGGAAGAGCCTATATACCAGTAAGAAACTGCCATTTGAAGATCTTGGAGTCATCCAAAGAAATCAGATGGAAATATGTTTAAAACCAGCAAACAGACATGGTTATTCTCAAAGAAGGTGATTCTTCTGAAATTCCCAAAAATTTGTTAGTTGTACACATATGGTTTCAAGTGAGGGCTCCACTAATGAATTCTAAGTAGACAAATGATATCAGGCTCCAGTACTTCCATGAACTTAAAATACCTAGAGGCTAGTTGAACAATAGAGGAAAATAATGAATAGCTTTGGCTTCTTCTGTACCTTTCTTTTCTGTGTGGAAACACTCTTGTGATAAACCTAAACCTATTTCTTGAATAGTGAGGATTAAAACTGACCTTCCTCTTGCACCAATGTATTGTTTCTCTCTAACTTCCCTTCTAAGAAGAGGATTTCAGTAAATTCCACCACTAGACTACCTAAGATTCATTTGCATGCATAGCCCAGGAAAGCATAAGAATGCTATCAAACCTCCTGCATATGTTCTGAGCAGAGTAACCGCTGGCTCAGCACAGCATACACACTTTTAGCCCACAACATAATTGTTTTACAAGATAGTAGCTACCTATAAAAATGTATAGTAGTTGTCGATAAAAATGTATAATCTAAAAAATATACTCTTAAATACAATATCAATGAAAGATAGCTTTCTTTCCTGAACTATAGGGAACCCTGGTTCTTCAGTCTGTATTGAATATTTGAGACCTCTTTGAGACTTTTAAGAACTCACTTAATGTCCAAAAGATAGTCACACACAGACTGTGGTATCTGGTGCAGCTCTCAATATCATGAATGAGCCAGGTCCAGCAACACTTAACTTTCAAAGGATATTAAATCAGGTCTAATAAAAAATTTCATCCACACCTTTGAAATCCATCCTCCTCTGGTCTGTATTTACTAACAAGAAATTCTAGTAGTGTCCTCAGGAGCTATAGGCATCCTTCAGACAGGTAAAGCTTGGAGGGAGCAGATGTTGTCACACTGTTCTTCTAGAGGAAGATAGGAGGGAATAATACTTTCTCCCTGAATATTTTATGATTATTTCCTCTAATATTTCAAAGGTAGCTTCCTTCTTGCAATGCAGAATACCCATTTCTACTTCGAGGCTACATGTTTTTAAACAAGACCAAGTTATCCAAGCATGAAATAGCTGAAACAATTTTCTTAACAGCTGAAAAACACTTGGCTAACTCAAAAATAGCTGAACCAATTTTCCTCAAACTTTCCAGTGCAGTACACCTTTGGACTAACACTATACCTGCTAAATTTGTCCCCTTCATATGCGTCCCTCCTTTTAACCAGTGGCTAACAACATAAAATACAGACTAAAGATCCAATCTTAGACATACACAGGTACATGATTAAAATCACTAGTAGAATATTGAGTCACTGTTGGCAGGGTCAAACCCTAAGAATGTTTGTACCGTTTCAACTTCATAACAGTGCTGTATCGACACTGCAGCTCATAAATATGGAATAAAAAATAAAGTAAAGTAAAATAAGGCTGTAACTTTTCATGGTGTTCTCATATTACTCTCAATAACACTCTAGGGCAAACCTAGGTGGCTGAATTTTCAGATTGCTTTCTAAATCTGCTCATGGCTGCTATTTCACATCAGCTGGGCATGTAAATTGGAAATGTTTTTATAGGAACAGATCATGTGACAAGCATGAATCAAAATGGGGCACATTTTTGTATGCAATCATGCTCTGAAATGAACAGAAATGCTCACAAGTCAAACAATAGTATTCACCTTTTTTAAATCTAAGGAAAATTTTAATCCAGAGCCTGTCAAGATTTCTTCCAAATCAGTGCAGGTATCAGTCCCAATTCATGCTCTTACCTGTGATAAGTGAACTATGTTCCCCTGTACATTTTCCTTTCTCTAAAAAACATTGTCATCTACTCTGCAAATCCAGTACTGCAAAACATATGTAGACCCTCACACCCTCATCAACCTCTCCTGGAGTTCAGCATCTATTAGACATTTATTAGAGTTAAGATGTGTGGATTATTATATAAGAATTTAATTTGAAAGTCATTTTCTTGTTTTCTCTGTTCTCCTCATCAGTGACACTCAGCTTCTAAGAACAACATAAGACCATTTAGTAATCAAGTCAGTACAGCACATCTGTTGCTCTCAAAACAGAGGGATAGCACTGGAAATCTCTAACACATGCGCAAATTAATGACAGCTTCCAGTACTGTTCTTTCTTTTGCTTGGCCAAGCACAGAATGTCCACTAAAGTGGATTACATCTTGTACAGCTGTAGAATATACAATAAACTCGTCCTTATCCACATTTAAGAAATCTCCCAATTACACTGACTTCACCAATGAATTTTTCTTCATAAACCTCATTTGCCCACACTTGTTGTTTTAAGATCAGAGAATCACAGAATGGTTTGAGTTGTAAGAGACCTTACAGATCTCCTAGTTCCACCCTCTGCCCTGGGATGTCCCCACTTGATCCCCAGGGTTGTCCTTCATGGCAGTGACAGGTGACCACCATCACTCCCAGGCCCGCACACATCTTGTCAGCTGCTCTCACAAGAGCCGCCAGCTCCTGGGGGTTCTTGGAGGTTACCTGGAGTTTCCTGAGCTCATGAAATCCCCCTGCATGCCACAATCCCTCCCCCTGCTTTGGAACCCTCCTGTGCGAGTGCCTCGGCCGGGGACAGAAGCTCCTCCCATAAACCACCCCGTTAGCCCCCAGCCCAACCAAAACCTTGACACTCAAACACAATACAGCATCTTAAGACAAACCCCAATATGTTCATCCCTTTTTTCTTCCTGGGTCATATCCGTGGGCTTCTGATCCTTCCTGTAATGTGCTCAGTTGACCCAACTATTGTTTTGAACTCCAGTGTTCAAATTGGACAAAGTCTCTTGTCTAAAGCTTAATGAGATCCAGTAGGGTCAAAAAATCAGATTTCTGAGCTGTATTTCATCTTGCTCATTTTTTCACAACATGCAATAACATTAAAATAATATTGAAATGCACCTTAAGCACTTCATCCCTTTCCATGTTGTGCAGATCTGCTACCAAGCAGCACTTCTTCCCAGTCAGTTGCCTTTGTGCAACTAATTTCTTCCTGTGTGCAGCACTTTGCATTTCTTCAACAAGATCCATTTTTCTGTGCTGTGTCCAGGTTTGGCAGTACCATTTTCATTTGCAAGCCTGTCCTGTAGCATAACAACAGCACAATGCCATCTGAAAAATTTAACAAAAATACTTTCTACTTCACCATACAACTTATTCATGAAGCTAGAGTATTGGAGCCAACATAGCCCTCTATCACAGCAAAAATAATTTGACAATACATCTAGCTAATTCTTCTTGTGCAGGCTTAGCATTAGAAAGCCGCTTTCTTCAGGTAATAAGGGATAGAAGCCAAAATTAGAGTCATCTAGGCCCACACAGGTGGGCTTCTCATCACACAAAGGCCCGGTGGTTTAAAAGCATCAAGAAGCAGCATAAGCTCACCACGTGGTAAGTTACTTTTTCCATTTTTCTAAGTACTCTGACAGCACAGAAACAAAATACGATAAAGTATATCCCAAAGCAGATCTTGTATGACGGTGAGTCAGCCAGTGTTATATTCATTATTGGACTGAAATTACTTGAAACAGAACGTGCTTTTGAAGAGGGAAAAAAGAATAGGAAAAGGAAATGAATGATTCAATATATTATCTCCTCAGGCTGTAATATACAAAGCTGGCAGCTTCAGCTTTACCAGTCCTTTAATTTCAAGAGACAAAGGTCTCATTTCTATTATTATTCCACTCACTAAAATTTACATTTTAACCAAGAAAGACCCTCTGTGCCAACTCGTGTCAGAAGTGACCAATTTATATCCATTAAAAAAAAAAGAAAGAGTGAGAGAGAAGTGCTAAGAATAATAGTCAAAATTCTGTCCCAGTTCAAGTCAATGGACTCTGTAGTCTCAATTCCAGCAGAGGATTTGATATTCTGTGTTAAACAATTAGACCAAATAAATCTGCCCTTCTGCTTATAGCAGTTAATCTTCTAATGAATACACAGAGGTAGAGCTACAGAAAAATATATACATATGATGCTTATCCATTAACATGCAGCTTGTGATTATTTTAATAATTATACAGGCCTTAATAACTTTTATTTTTTCCCAACAGATAAGTTCTTTTCTGCTATCTTATATCTTTTTTTTAAAGTATATACGATGATTTAAATAGGACCTCTGGTGGCATAAGGCAAATTTGGTAGGACATTTACCATTAGTGGCAATATCTGAGAGAATATCTGAGCTTCATCCCTCAGTTTCCCTTGTAACTGAAATGTAGAAAGTGACATTGCACACAACATCTCTTCACAGTATCATAGTCTGTAAAATCTTTGTAGCTTTTCTGGGCAGGAAAATGTCACAGTTGAAAATTGAGAACCAAATTGGAGACACTTAGTGTCCAAACCCAAAGTATTCCACTGCCCTTTGAAGCATAACATTAAATGTATGTCATGGAAAGCTTCCTACACCAGTGCTCTCCTCACATCACTCACATGCTATAAGTACAGTCACTGGTATGCATCTGCAATTCTCCATATCTTCAGGAAAAGCCATCACCTGGAAGAAGATTTGGCTTTCTAAATCTGTAAATCTACCTCTCATTCAGCTGGAGATGGGATGCAAGCAAAGGGCAAAATCTGGTATTTCAATTGTGGGATGAGAAAAGTGTTCCTGAAGTTAGTAGAGGTCTTAAGTGAGTGTGCAAAGCAAGCATAAACTTTTAGCATAGTGCAAAGCTGCACAATGTTTAGGGGTGCTCGAGAAGGCAGGAATCTTTCCTGAACTAAGACAAAAGTAGGTGAAACATTATCTTCTCTACTCCTAACTGAGCATCAGTGCACTTAGTGTAGCCATGTACCTCTGATGACTCCCTTCAGCAGACCTAAAATTCAGGGAGTAAGGGTATTACTTTGGCAGGTGAAAAACATGCAGCCATGTTCCTGTAGTGTGGGGGGAGTCCTGCCCAAAACCAGGGCTTTGGGTGCATATTCTGGCTTATACCAAAAGCTGAGACTTAAGAAACTGATATGAAGTAGAAGCCAGCACTGAAACTACTCTAAACATTGAGGTCTCTTGAAGCCTAGCTCCAGGTCTAACTTCTACGGATCACACCAATCCACCCCAATAATTTGATCTCTTAGGAATTTTTGTGATGTAATTAATCATTTGGTTCTATCTATGGCTCAAACACAGCCCAGTATCAGCGTGTTATAAACACCTGTGCTGTTACTCCAGACAGCCACTCATTTTCAATCTTGCAGGATCACAGGAGGCTGGCTAAATCAACTTCAATAGAGGTATTGCATTAGAGAAACCTAATAGGACAAAAAACCCTCACTGTTCATCCAAACCTAAATATAATACATCATGTTTACATTTTATGAATTTGTGATAACTGGCCTGAGTAATAGACAAGGAAAATGAGCTATGTGCAGTATATTCATACTGAAGAAGTTTTCATTATTAATAACAAGGGGCCTATCAATACTCTGCATACAAATCTGTTTTGGTCCAGGTTTCTTTCTTGGAGAAACCTGGGTATTGCTTTAAGACATTTTCTCAGTAGCCCTACAGAAATTAATAATTTCAATGGCCAAAATGACATTTAAACTTTAAACATAAGTAACATGCTATCACATTTGCAGAGGTAAACTGACATCTGCACAGGCTACTGACATTATGTTTGGGGAGAGATCTATCTTTTGTGTGTGTTTATAGGATAGAACTATCCAGTATGAAATAAAAGCAAAAAGATGATGATGATGATGATGATGATGATTATTATTATTATTATTATTATTATTGTTGTTGTTGCCATTATTGTTGTTGTTACAAGTCAAGATTATAATTAACCTCTGTATAGGGCTAGGTAGAGCTCAATGTCTTTGAAAGACAAGCCTAGTTTTATAACAGTGCAGACAAAAAACTGCAGGTTGCTACATCTGAAAGCAATGCTCCCAGTTATACACAGCTTACAACTTAGTTATGGCCTGAATTTTCAAAAGAGTCTTAAAAAGTCATGCTTCTTAATCCCATCACATTTTAATAGATTTGGCAGCCTATATCCTTGTGTGCAGGCAAGGTAATACTAAGAAGGTTGGAAAAGCAAGAAGTCTAGTTGCCTTCAATGTGATATAAATGTGCTATAACTAATAACTAGGTGAGAGGCACTCACACAATCTGAAAAACTGCTTAGTTGCAAATATGACTAAGCAAGCTATTCAGCAAGGGATACTGGAATCTGACTTAGCCAGAGAAAATGTGTCTTACAGAGAAGAAAGTATTAGTTTAGAAACATAAAAATGCAAAATTCAAAGTTATGTGGCCTAGTGTACGGCCAGAACTGGGAAAGTCAGTAATTATTAGCTCTGAGTGCTGAATGCTTTAGATTTTAAATGAGGTAATTAACTCATCACAGAATCCAGAACAGCCACATGATAAAAGGATGATAACCAAAGGACTACCATGTGCTCAAATATATAAAATCAGTGGAAGCTCTAAGTACAGCAGCTTGCAGTCAGCTGACTTGGCTTCCTGGACATCTGGACCTCAAACAGGAAACATCTCACCTCCAGTTCATAGACCTGTGCTTGCTGCCTCCAGCCTCAAGTGCAGTCTGAGACCTCCTCTTAGTCTGTCTTTTGGGGCTCAGAAGGCAGCCTCATTCTGCTGACTGCCTGCTTAAGCACGTCCTCTGGGGAACGTGCATTCCACACTGATCCAAAGCCTTTGTGAGGACAAGACACCTTGACCCTGGTTGACATGTTTCACAGGGAAACAAATGAAAGATGTAAGAGTTTAGGTTTAAGGTAAATATCTGTGTGTAGTACAGATATGAGAGACTGCAGGTGCTAAAACACATATATAAATATGAATATAAAAGGAATTCTATCCTATTAATGGTATGCTGTCTGCCAGTGCTGGAATATCTCAGCTGAAATACAGAATCTCAGAACGCTGCATTTATAGCAGCTCTGACTCAGATTGTAGAAAAACTTCAGTCTCTTCTTTTAATACACTAGTAAAGTGTCTTGATCTAGTGCAAAACAAATGAAGAATCAATGGCTTGTCTAGAGTGACTGCCCACTTTGTTATTAAAAGACTCCCTAGATTTCCCACTCCTCCCCTTTGTATCACACATTTCTGGCAAGGAATGTTTTATTCTAACTCCAGCCAACTCATCTCAGCCCATGCTACCTAATACACATCTTAAAAAGCTTTCTGTTTTTCTAATATGCCATATGGTATTCATCATAAAAGTAATGCAGGCAGGGTGGTGATCCTACAGCCTTTCTATGGGGATTTGATCAAGATCAAAGCACTTTGGAGCACATTACCAGAAAGACTCTAACCACAAAAATAACATATTTTCCTGGGCAGACCTTAAAGAGCAAAATCCTTCCTTCACCTTCTCCTACCCTTTATTCCCAGCTGAGTCCACCCAGTACTGCTAAGGATGAATTTCCTGCTGTGTTTTAGGCCCTGTGTTACAAATGCTTCCTGTCACCAGTTTACCACCACCTTTCACAACTCCCTTTCCTTATGTATTTATTCCCCATCTTTCTCAAAAGAGGAGGAACAGGGAGAATGAACTAGAACATAACTCAGTTTCTTCTTTCCTCTTTAGCTCTAGAAAAAATGGGTAGGAAAAGCATGATGACAAGGAAAAGCAGTGCATTTTCCAGTGACTACTGTACCCTGCACCGCTAAAACATCTTTGTTCTAATAATACCAAAAGCAATTGACCGTGAAAATGCTACGCAAATCTTGCACTCAAGGAGAATTCATTGTTTTAGTGAGCAAGTTGTGCACAAAGAGACACAGATTCTGTGAAAGTTATATTAGCGTGAGATATGAGTCCAAAGCAAAATAAGAATGCTTAAGGAGCTATGACTTTATTTTCATTGCTTTCCACAATCTAACTTTAGTAAATCAACAGCAGAAAAAGAACTCTTTCAAATTATTAAGTTTTTTGAAAAATTAATATAAGAACATTTGTATCTTTTTTTCCCCTTTGTATTTAACTCCCTGTACATATCTCACCAGGTCTTCTTTGTGAAACTCCCTGTACCTATTCTGATATATTTGACTTTGATTAGTCTAAAAGAGGAAACTATGCACTGGCAGGAAATCATGTATTTTGGAAATAATACTCTACCAATATATATCTACAGAGTGCAGTGCAACTCAATTATAAAGAACTAGATATAAAGTGCAGTAGTTATCAGATGTACTCAGCAGGTTGTTAGGAATTTTTTAATTGAAGCTATATAGGAAATTTTAATTGATAGAAGCATTTTAAGCAGATTGGGAAGGTAGCTGCAAGACTCGGGTACCTCTATAGGGTCACTGGGCTCTGGAAGATTTTAACCCCAGAACTCATATGACTTTTGCAATAGAAAAATGTTTTATAAACTATCAGAAGGCCTTTGCTCTCCATATATACTGTTTACTCACTCAAAGTAAGTGCTATGGTCCTAAGGGGAGAAAAAAGAAAGGGACCTGGTGTGAGTCAGATATAATGTCAGGAGCAAAGAAAACAATGTCTGCATCAGTCCAGGAACAAGATGAAAAGTCTTCTAGGATTAAAGAGCAATCTGAAATCAAGAGCAAGAAAATCAAGAGGCAGAACTGGGGTATATACATTCACTTTAATCAGCTGTTGACAGTTTTTATTTTCATATAGTGTGGCTCCTGGTCAGGCTTCTGCAAACCCAGAGCTGATATTGCTTTTCAGGTCTGTAGCTGTCAAGGGAACTCTTACTGCCAACCTTCATGGTAGCCACAAAGCAGTCACAGATAAAAAGCTTTTTATGGGGATACCAGTTGAAATAATCTACATTTCTTTGTTTTATTTTCTGTTGCCCACACTGTATTTTCCTTGGAATGCCTGTCAATGTGGCATGAGAGGGAGTGCTCTCTCCATCGAGGGAACAATATCTCTGAGGCACCCAGCCTTCACAGTACTCTCCAGAGTGCTCCCTCATTCAACCAAGTTGTCACCCAGAAGCTTCTCTGTCTAAAAAGCTATGAATCAACCCTGCAGCACAAGCCAAATTTCCCCTTATTCACAGAGACCCTCAGAATTTCCAACAGTCAAACAGAACAAAGATCTTCCACATTTACACTTTGATAGCATTTCACATTTGCAATACGATGGCACCACCCTACCAAAGACCCTAGAGGATGCCTGTGTATTTATCTCTGTAGACAAAAATGCAGCTAGATTTGCTATATTTCCAAAATCTACACCCACAGATGTAGATTGCTGCCCGACAAATTATAGGAAGACTAGAAAACTGCACAAGACTGAGGTTAAAAAATCTTAAGAAAGCCTATAAAAAGTCATCAAGAGCAATCTGAGGAAGGTGAGGAGGAAGTAAAATGCCTGCCTCAGAAATTAAGTGTCTTAAGGAGTGGTGACACCTTTTGTCTCAGCTGATGGGGGAGAAGGAAGGAAAAAGGAAGGAAAATTGTTTTAACATCTGCATCTAGGCATATCATGGCAGATGACAATGGCAGGGTAAATAACACTTAAGGGGTGACCATGGCCGTGGCACGAGACGAACAAGAGCACTACTTAATGCCTTTCCCCACAGTGCCTACATGGCTAAGCAGGGCAGATGCCTGAACAGGCAGATCCCCTGTCCCATCCTCACAGGAATGCTTTAGCCATGATGCTTTTAACAGCCAAACCAGAACTGTATTCCTGTTCTCTGTCAATTACTGCAGGAAACCTGACACATGTCACTGTCTAAAGGGGATATGTTTGAGCTCAGCAGGTTCTGAAGGATTCCAGATGGTCCCAGGAAACAAGCAGGTCCTCTATGAAACTATTTTCTTCACTGTGATTCACAAGTAATGAGGTCTGGGTCCTCTTAGAGTAGCTGCCCTTCCTGTTCGAACTCTCTCTTGGTTATTAGTCTCCTCATGTAGCAAGTAGCCCCTGGGGTGCTCTTTCATACACCCCTAGATTTCAGGGCTTACCCATAACCTGGATAATCTGCCTCAATACTCAACATATTTTGGTTGAAGGTGCTGTTACTAAATAGTTTTCACGCACAGCAACAGAAAATATTTATGTGCCTAGCAGTTTGCATCTCTTTTAGGGGTTCTGTCTATGATAGGAAGAAGTGTATCAGTCCTTCTTGTCCTTTGCAGTAGTCCTGGCAGGTAAAAATATCAAACTGTCATAACATTTACATCCCAGGAAAAACAGATTCTTAGAGGAAAGTGTCATATGTGTGGGAGATATTATAAGGAGAATACAGGCTGGAGAAGAGATTTGCCTCTGGGATATGAGGAACTGTGCAGTAGGGTGTGAATTGACTATGGGAGTAGGTGAACAGCCCAGCTCCACCTTTAATCTGAATTCAGGGGTGCCAAAATTTGTTCTCCTATCCTTGGGCAGAAGCAGCAGCTGAAGCATGAACCTGCAAAGGCAGAGAAAAGTGTGATGTTTAGCATTTATATATGATGTTTTGTATTTACATATGATGTTTTATATTTACATATGTTGTTTTGCATTTACATTTGTTGTTTTGTATTTACATATGATGTTTGCATTTACATGTGATGTTTCCTTACCAGCACAGGGCCAGGATATGACTAAGAAATTGGTGTGCATGCTTGGATAGTTTGTGAAAGGGGTCTTAACAGGAGATCTCTGAATCCCCCATTGTCCTACAAACAAATTGTGAAATGCAAAACAGGTAGCTCTCAGCAGTGCTCTCCATACCAGTGTCAAACCAGACAAACAGGCAGGGTCAGATGACCTTGAGTCAGCTGGGGACACATGTAGAAGAAATGTGGTTATTAAAGTAGGACCACAGCATCCTGGCAACAGAGGATGATTAGTGCACAGCACCACCAATATTAAATCATTCCTAAAGGAGGAAGGAATCATTCCTCTTCTGATTATGGCAATTATCTTCCCTCTTGAATGTTCTGGTACTGTCCTAGATGCCTCATGTGGCAATAACACAGATTTACCAGCCAATATATTTACATACCATGCTACTACTTACAATGACTTGCCATCAGCAACTTGTGACACCACCATGGCTTGTCAGCACATCTCTTGTGCCACGGCTTGATGAGAGCTTGGCACAATTTACTTCCAGAAGGCAGCATCTATATGGTAAGCTAAGCTGGGGCACCAACAATACCAACAGTACAACCATCTTGACAGTGTATTCCAAACAGTGGAGCACAGTTGTGCCTGGAGCCATCCATCATCGCTGTGAGATGAGACCCAGAACCTGGTAGCATGTGACAGGCAGGCTTAAGGCAACAAAAAAGTGGGGGAGAATTTCAGTGCAGAGCTGCACTGTGGTTCAGTGTTATGGACAGAACAGAAGAGTCTATGGCAAGTTGACAAAGGAGCTTTACCAACAGATTTACAGAGTTTGTGAGGTGGGGGTGATGACTGGATGAAACTAGTGCCTCTGTAAGAAATTATATGATCTGAAACCTGGAAGAACCACAGCTGAGGGAAATCTTACGTGTTTGACAGAAGAGTTCTAGTAAACTTTACAATTAGTGTAGGCATAAGAAAACACTACTTTGTGTTTTTAAGTAATATTGTTGACTGTTTACAAAACTTATGTGGGTTTAGCAAGAAATTCTTCACTAATCTATCTGAAAGTGTCTAAAAATATGTGTCCTATATTCAGGTTTTGTATGTAATAGACACAGTGTTTATTCCTTGAAATATTTTTTAAAAAGACAAAAATTCATGTTTATACTTTGGAGTGGTCCTAAACTGAAAATGAAACACAGAACTGTCACAGCACCTTTCTGGGAGCTTCTCTAATAGTATTATAATAGATTAAGAAATCCCAACCAATTCCAGGCTGAAAAACAGTAGCGTGTGAGCTGTGGAGGGGGTTAACCAAAGGAAGATGTGCAACAGGAGAAAAGAAAGACGCTCAAGGATTTGCCTGGCATTCTGAGATGCCTTCCTGCAACACAGCATTTGCAAGAGACCATTTGTCTGTGCCTGCAGGAGAAAAGTATTCCTTAAAATTCAGCATCTAAGGCTGTCAGCCTCACTTTTGATGCCTGTAGCTCAATAAGAGACACCCGCCAACCTCCCGGTTCCTGCAGATGGTACCTTCATACACTGTTTTATCTCTAAAGGTCTGCCACTCACATAAGTTTAGTGACAAAGTCAAAATTCATTCAGCAAAGCAATCTTCTCCAAGTTTTCTCTTCTCCCTATCTTTCTTTCATTTCTTATTCCACAGAAATGCAGTTTCCATTGAATCATCCCTTGCACTAGTCTTGTCTTTGGGAATTAGACATTGAAATACAACTACAAAATGACAAGTTATCCCAGAGTTCTTGCTATTCAGAGAATTTCCTTGGCAATTAGAACATTATTAAGGTTCTCATAATTGAATTGCAAGAAATATTAATCTTTCCTACATTCCACTATGCCCATGGTCTTCAGAATATTTTACCATTGTGTAAGGATGACACATAAAATCCTATTTCATTTTTAGTGTAACAGGTTATCTCAGGATCAAATTCATTGTCTTTTACTCTTATTATTAAGAGAAAACAAGTTTCCATAATCCCCTTGTGCCTGCAAAAATGTATTGCTTTCTTCAATCCTAAGACTTTCCCTCCTTCAACAGGTTTTAAAAAAAAAACACACAAAAAACCCCCCTGCAAACACAAACAAACAACAAAAAAGAAATCAATAAATTAAGTAGATATTGAGGAATTAGAAAATAATCTAAAAAAGGCTTGATGAGGTTCTCAAAATTTATAGAAATAGAAGAATAGTGACTTTCATATTTTTGAAAATAACAAAAAATCATAAATCATTTTCTTGTTATATAAAATCTCCTAATAACCCTGATGTTTCGTTTCTGTATTTAGGACACAAAGTACAACAGATAATAGTCTGCAAACTAACTTCTAAGCCTCTTTTTTTGTGGCTTCCTCTTCATTTTAATGTGCACTTGACCTTATTTGTGTTAGCCATTATGCCAGTAGTTTTGCCCAACATCCCCACGTTCTTTTGCATTCAGTTCTGTCATCACTGTTGACATACTTCACATGTGACTCCCAGTTTTTCCTTTCCATCCTCCAGTGTCAAGGGGAATGATGTCATAAGCACGACAGCTGTCCCTTCCCATCTGGAATTCATAAATGGATAATATTTTATTTCCACAAAAATAGTTCAGTACTGCCTGATTGCTTGGGTTTGTATGAAAGTCAGATGGTTCTGCCTCCACATCAGCGGCCCCTGATGATTTCCATAATGCCAGCCCTGTGAAATGTCCTTCCTCAACCCTCACTGCAGCAAATGTATACTGCAGTGATCTACCAGTTCTTGGGGGTTTCTTACTATGTTGGATGAAGTGCTGATAGCTTGGTTTTATGGTGGGAAGAGTTTGAAATCTGAATACATTATCTGCTTTCATATTGAAATGGTGATGGTGGCCATGGGTTTGACTGTGTTCTTTGCATTGTGCTTGGCTTTCAGACTTTTGGGAAGGGTGCAGCTCTAAAATAAGGCAAGGATTGCCCAGCCTGTGCCTGGAAAAGACTGGAGCTAACTACCTTTTTTTTTTCCTAAAGTAAGCAGAGATTCTATTTTTTATGCAGAATCAGTTTTTGCTACATTTTATTGCAGTCAACCCTGGCTGAAGGGCAGGGGGGAATGGTATCAACAGTTTGGGAATTCTTCAGATTTACAGTCTTTCTCTACAACAATTTACATCACTTGCAATTCCTACAGCAGAGGTAGAAAGAAGGCTGAAAATCTTTGCATAAAAATTTAACATCTTTGAGACTACCAGAGACTCTGAAGTTAAGACCACATGCAAGAACAGGCACAAAGCTGGCTTTTTTGACACCCTACTGCATTTCAGTGTTTTCTTTTCCTAGTGGGAACATGCAGTTCTCAACAGCACCATGAAAAAAATGGCATTGTTTGCTAACATTCCACAACCTCAGTAAACAGGGCAAAATCCAAAAAGCCCTGAGACTGTATCAGACCACATCAGTCTCCTGAACGAATGGCAGACCTTCTGAAACACAGACAAATCCAGTTGGTAGGGCAAGGTGAGAAAAATCTTGTGCTGTCATTGCCTTTTGCCATCACATCTTTCAAAAATAAAGCTTCCACACAAAAAGTTATGCTGAAATAAAGCTGGTCGTTTTTATAAATATATATATACACAAAAGAATTATGAGACAAGTGAAATCTGAAATAAGACCCCAGAGAAATACAGTGAATGGCACAAATATAATTTTAAACAGATGAGGAACTACTTGCATTTTTAAAAGCTATGTTGAATCATAGCCTGAGTTATTATGTGAATTGGGTGGAAATGTACTCCGTATTTTGGAAGGCTTTGAACGAACTTAGACACAGTTCATAAGCTGCCTCACTTAGGTATTAAAAATTGTTCTTCCACATCTGTGCTTCTCCCAAAGGAAACAGCAAAGTCAATGGTTTTCTTGTACTTCTTTCTCCCAAATGATTGAGACAACAGAGCAGGATTTTAATGGATAAGCACTTACTTTTCTTTTTATCTCCCTGAATGAGCAGCTAAATTTGGTATAAAATGACCTATCCCTTTTCTCTGTGTTTATAATGCTTGTTTATAAAGTGATGCCAAATTTTCTGCCCTTGAGCAACAGTATTTTCATGCATGTAAAAAAAAAAGTAAATCATAGGCGGCAGCAGTGGAAGATTCCACAGAGGTCTCCACCAAAATGCTATAATATTGACAGAAAGGAACAATTTACATGGATAGAGGCGTGACATGTTCTCCAGACCAGCTGCAATTACATTTTTGTTTTCTGTTATGAGATCTTTCTGCCAATCATCAGGCTAATTTCAACATTTCTGAAAATATCAGATTGTAACAAGCTTACAAGTTACTTCTGACTTAACAGAATTAGCAGCTGCAGCTGAGGCCACATCTAGATGAGGTTAATAGCTTCTGTACTCAAAAATTTCAGTGCCAATCTAGGTAACCTGATTTAACATAAAACTTTGCACCCAGTATTTCTTTGCACTCCAAGGAATATATGGCAGAGATGTCCTGACTGGCAGTTGTCACATCTTAATGCCCCATTATGTTTGGTAGCCCAGATTCAGCCAAGGAGAGGCCAGAAAAGGATTTCAAATTCCTGGGAAAGCTCACTTTTCTCACTGATGGTTCAAAAGGATTTTCACTGTCTCCACAGGGGAAATGAGGAAGAGAATCCTTCACTCTTTTGAACTATTTAAAGAAATACAGGAAAGATCAGTTTCGATTAGGACATGATATAATTTTGACATTTAAATTGATTTTATTATTTGCAATAATAATAGTAAGACTTTTGACTATGTCTGTGTATGTATGTCCATGTACATACTCACAATCCACATATATAAAATGGACTTTAGCCATAGGTATTTCAGGAGATTGAGGAAATGTCCCATTGCTCCGTAACATAAACAGACATAGATGTATGTAATAAAAGCTTGTATGTTCAAAAGGTACAAATTATTTTTGTATGACAACTCTCCCTGCAAACATCTGACCTCCTAAACTTTTCAGACTCTTCTTCAGAATACAGCCTGAAAGCAGCACAGGGACTCCCAAGCAGATGGCACAAGTATTCCAGAAGAGGATACTCTGCTTTTTTTCAAAATATTAATAACATGCTGAGCTTTATTTTATTATCACAAGAGAATTAAATATTTCCATTTCAAGCAGCTGCTGCACTTTCCCTGTTTGCAGTCCTTTCTCACTGTTGGTGTAAGCCACCCAACCAGTTAAACACCAGCTACAATTCTTTATACAAGTGCTAAGGCAACTAATTAAACCTGATGAAAGCAATCAGTTCGTAAGTGTGAGAATGTTCTTTTTTTTTCCCTTTCTGAATATAGGTATAAAGTTACCAACCCTTGGTGGTGGCAAGGCACTCAAAGATTACGCTAATGTATAAATTAAACAACATGTGAGCTGTAGATTAAAAATCTCAAGTGTCAATTCCAAGCCAATACCACAGACCAGCCAATTTTCTATTTCTGGCATAAAAGCCTACTATTTCCTCTTAAAATTTTATTACATGGTATGAAATCAGTACTATGTAGAGGTTAAACCTTTTCACTTGAATACAGTGACTTCAAGATTAAATAATGTTAATTTAACACAAAAAGTTAGCCATTGAAAAAGAGCAATATATTCTAACTATTTTTTAAGTTTAGGACTGGGTTTTCAAACTCTATTTTCAAGGTGTATTATTAAGTTGTTGAGAAAGGAAAATGCCAGTGTGGAACTTTGTACTCTGTTCAGCATGGCTATGCATTTGTGCAACTGTAAGGACATTTTTAGGAGCCCCTATTGTTTCAATCACAAAAAATTGGATAATCTTTCTTTATGAACTTGAAAATACTATGGACTTTTGCAAAAAAAAAAAAAAAGTATCTATTTTATCAGTCACTCATCCAAATCACCATGGTTGGATATTTTTTGGTTCAAAAGATAAAGGAATTATGATTACCGTTTGTTTCAAAATTTTAGGTTTAAATTACAATGGAAAAACATTCCATGATTTGATTCGCCATAGTTCTCATATAAAAGAGGGCACTCTTTCCATATGTTTAATTCTCAGTTTCAAAAAAACATCCATCTTCAGAACAAAGAAAATCCAGGCTGATTGCACTAATTGATTTCCTTGGAGTAAGTGATTGCATAGCACAGCGAGCTGCAAAGTAAAGAATCAAGGAAAAAAGAATACCAAAACCATGTGTCTTAGTTACAAAAGCTGATTTATGGAAGCAACTTTCCAAGTCTCTTGTTGCTCTACAACATTCCAGGCGTATCAGGAAAACCCAGCAGCTGTGCTGCCTGATGATTTTTTTGCTGGTTCGACACATCCTGATGTGTGCTTGTGACTGTGATGGAACATTGGAACGTCAGAGGAACATTGCTCCAGGAAATGTTGCTGAGTGGATACTGCAGTGAAAAAACAGCAGGGGGACAGACAGAATGAAAATTGTCAAATTGCTAAGAAGTGGCAGCAGCTGAGCACATTCCTCTGGAGATCAGACCACCATGGGGCAGGTGCTACATTCTAATCCATGTATGTGTTTGTTGAGGTACACGTTTAGTCTGACCTTCCATCACGAGATGCAACATGAAACTCACACCCTGGAGTATTGGCAATTTCAGTTAAGTTTGGTAAAGACCTTTCGTTCAATAGGTCTCATCCTTAATGTTCATGCTCTTTTGTCTTGAGAGAATTATAAAGAGGTTTCAAAATAGTTCTCTTTACATGATTCTAAGTGATTCTGCAAAATGCAGTTCTGCAGTTACAGAACATAATAAATGAACACTATAGTACTATTATAGAAAGAAAGTGCCCCTTTTCTGAGGGACTGTGCATTTTTAAGGGACAGGGCTTTCCCAGTCCTGTAGAAATGAAGAATGGAAACAGGAACTGCTGCAGGACCCTTCCAAAGCTCACTCGGAAGCAGCGCTACAGCACTGCTTCTGGACTACCAAGATCTTTGGACACAATAATTTGAATCTTTTACTGTTGAAAGTATTCTGTGATTTTATGGATTTATTTTAGAAGAAAACAATGGCCCTCATGCCAATTAATTACATTTTTCCTGAGGTGTAGTTGGGAGCCTTCAACTGCCAGGTTAGGAAATCTGATGATGGCAAGAAGTTCTTTGGTCGTCAGAGAAATGTCGAGAACAGATATAATGTATCTTAAGCACCAAAACACAATATTACCACATTCAATTTCACAAAATTCAGTGAGTGTACCTAATTCTTGCAGATGTCTTTTATTCAATACCAGGTGTCTTTTAACACTCTAAGACCCATAACTTCAGATTCAACTTACGTTGTGAGGTGTAAAGACTTTATTAACATAAAATCTCTTGTGGCACTGGGACAATAACTGAAATTACCAGAACCATGTAATTTTCAGTTTCCTGTAGGTGAATTATTTTACATATATATATATACACATATATATAGAGATATGGTAAATAAAAGAGGATTTTTTTTTAATGAAACTTGTCTTTTTGGATCTTCTTCAGTGCTCTGGACATGGCTATTCCTACAAGTCAATCAAGTTTTCCAGGGAAATTTCTAGGATCTCTCTCATAATCCTAGATAAACAGTAAATAAAACGGTAAGTAAGGATTTTTCCTACGTTGCACACAAACTCATCCCACCTAGATGCAAGCACACAGCAGAGTTGGGAAGGTGGGATTCTTCTTGCTGTAGGCTCCCTTTATGGTCAGTTTAAAGCAATTTCTCCAGAGAGCAATGTGTCTCACCTGAGATCAGATTCATACCTGAGGTGTCAGCTGCTCTTCCTTAGCAGTCAGAGAGATAAGACAGACATGTCTACAACATGCTTAAAATTAAGTGGGGTAAACCTAGTGACTAAAATCACAGTGTCTAAAAAAATATAAATCAGATTTTTCAATAACCTTTCAGCTTTCTGACTGACAGAGATGAGCATCCAAAATTAACAGATATGAGACCAAAATTCCAGCTTTTTTTCATTGAGTAAATGTAAATTTATAAAATTGATATAACTGAGTAAATTTCAGACACTTCTCAGAAGAGTGTCTTCAAAGAAACCATTTTTTCTTTATTATTGGATGGAATCAAAGATTTAAGTTCTGTTAAGAGTGATAGAATTTACAGGCACATTCATATTAATTTAGTTTCATGTCTTTAAAAAAGAAAGAGATCAAAACACTTGAAATCCTAGTAGCTTGTCAGAAAAATGCACCATTGGCTGGGTCACATCTCCTGCTATCATTAAGCAGAATGTCATAGGCAGAACACTTTGAAACGGTAATAAACCTCTCCTGCAAAGCCTAGAAAACTGAGAAGAGAAAAAATGTTTCAGGACAAATGAGAATTCAAGATTATAATGGGCCTAATTCTCTCACATATAATTTACCAAAATTCTCATCACAACATTACTAATTCAAAGGCTTTGTAAATAACTTGACATCTGAAAAAGATGAACAACAAGAGGAAAATGGCCTTTTCACTTTAATGCTCAATGAAGTAATTACGGTCGAGAAAAAGAAGATGAGCTCTCACTGGCAGATAAGGCAAATAATTATGGTGAGTAAGATAGGTTGAAAGAGGGTCATTGAAACAAAGGGCAGGAAATTGCAGAAACAAATAAATTCAAATTTGAAGTTCAATGAGGAAGAAGATACAATTTATTCATTTGGAAAATTATTCCGGTAATATTTTGAGTATGTGTAGTTAAAATATTTTCATTTTGAAAAAAAGAAATTGAGTGAATTTAGTGTATCTTCAATGAAATGGAACACCAAATACAAGAACCTGCTACACTGTTGAGAGCACACTATTGTTGGATTTTGACTCAGTAGAAATAAACAAGACCTTGAGGTGACATCAAGTAAGAAGCTTTTCTAATCGTTTTTCTTGTCCAGGCTAGTTCTCTAGCAGAAATTGCAGTGTGGAACAAAAATGGCATCATTAAAAAACTTTACCTATTTGAAAGACCAGGATAATGCACTAGCACTGTGGGGTTTTAAGACCTGGGAGCTCGTCCAAAATTCACTGAGTCAAAAGAAATGTCTTCATTTACAACATTTGCTATAATTCAGTCCCTGTCTGATTTAATAGCAAGATTCTGAAGTACTTGGATTGCTTTCCTACAGATCAGTAGATCTGATTAACCATTGTTCCCCACTAAATCTGAGGATTGATTAAATTTATCCACTCCCAACACGCACTCATTCTGTAGAGTCTACAGTTCAACAGAAAACAAAGCCAAAGGGAACAATTAGGCCACCTAATCTGATTTCAGGTCCCTTTGAGAAGTTTATGTTTTATCTCAACAGCCTCCATATTTAATTGTAATGAATGTTTCAGTCCTCAAAAATCTGAGCGGTATGACAGTGTGGATCAAGGTGGACAAGGTCCACATGAAAGAAGAAAACTATCGTGTGTCAAATAAAGAGATATATCGGCAGGTGAAGAAGAAAGTGAAAAGCAAAAAGGCCCTTTCAGAATAATCTGGGACAAATTTCCTTCTCAACTGCACATCACAAAACAAATATGACTCTGAGTGTGTGAGAAAATAAACCACTCAGACACCTGTGAGAATTCTCTGTACAAAATCAGCGACCTATCCAATACCCAGCTGCTGCTTATTTCTGTTACTTCTGAGGGGAGGGGGGAAATAAAAAAAGACTAAAAACTTGGCAGCAGGGGAAAAATTCTCCCTTGACTCTTACAGATAATCACATAAAGTCCAAAAGCCATTAGCTTTGATTGTAATCATTGGCTTAATACAATTCTGCACAGGCCTAGAATAAAAGCACGATCAGGGAATGCAAATCCTTCTCCCAGCTGTCATTCACCCAGGCCAAACAACTTCTTCAAACAGCCTAAGCAAAACAAATTTTTCAGCAAGCCATTCAGTTTTGCCGTAGAAACACCTAAGGTTTCTTCCCTGTTACCTCATTGTTCTACTAATCTATCACACATTTCACGTCATAGTTTAGATAATGAATAAATGATGTTAAATAGCTCTTTAGGAAAAGGTTGTATTTTGAGGCAGTTCCAATGAAAACAATTCCTCTCATAAATATCTTCCTAAGAGCTACTGCATCGTTAGATTTCAGTGAGACAGATTTTATCTGAGCTCCTGTGCACCCTTATTACTACCTCATAATGTAAGCTTTTGAGTCAAAATGTCATGAGCTTTTTTCAAGTGCCTTTGAGAAAAGATATTTCAGGTATGATTGAAGACCATTTAAAAGCATTAACAAGAGTACCTCAGTATCTTCCTGTAGAGTCACGTTGGCAGCTTTTTTGTACAAATGGCTGCAAGAAATGTTTATAACTGGGATAGCTCTGTTTCTCTTTCCTCCAGTATCCTACAAAAAAACTGCTAGGCTTTACTTTTAAAGCTGTCCTACTTGGGCAAAGAGTCCCCTGACCACCTGGGGTAATGAAGCCTGATAAGAAGCAAGCAGGGCTGCAAGACAGCAAGGTGGTCAGGTGAGTACAGGAGTGGGAGAAAAAATCAGCATGACATCATGTAGCAGATAGCAAGAGTAAAACCTAGTTAGCAGAACTGTGAAGACAGCACTTTAACCAAATTTGTGTTTTAGTAGGAATGGACAAACTTTAACCAAACTTTTGTTTAGGTAGAAGTATATGAAATAATACAATGGGCCTAACAACCTCCTGTACCTCAAAACAAAATGGACTTTGAATAACTTTAGTGCACTCGAGGAGCCGAACATTGCAACAGCCTGTTGATAGTCAAGAAAGGCAACCATGTTCAGAATAAGCAGGTCATGAGCACTAACAACAGTGAAACAGCCATTTTCTGACAGCAAATCAGAAAACCTCAGTGGATATCAACAGAAAGGTATTCTCCACCCTCATAAAGAATACTGGAGGAGGACTTAGGAACCAGAGAGACTATGAGTGGCTCTGTGTCCCTGGAGTGGGAATTTGTGTCCCTGGATATTTTTGCAGCTCCAGGAGGAGACAGGGATCTGAAGAGACCATAAAGGACCTGCAACCCTGCTCCAAGATGTTGCATAGCAGAGTTGGAACCACTACATTAAACCCCCCAGCATTTCACCTGGACCACATCACCTCTTCCACATCACAGGGGAGTTGTGTAATTGCTAAAATTGCTTATCTCTATGATTAAAGTGGTTTTGTATCCAAATTTAACCACAAAATGCCACCAGTTGAAGCAATGTAGTATGAGCTGAGCTCTTATTACACATTGGAGAACCCTCACAGAAAACAGATGTTAGGAGGAAGCCTCAGTGCTTGTATTTTGGCACATTTAGACCATTCCTCTTTCTATAGCAAAATTTCTCCCTTCCTACAATAAATGTCTAAAATAGATAACATAAATCACCATATACAGTGATGATTCACTTCCACTGCCTATGAAGGGAGCCTGGGATATTTAGTTCAAGGGGACATATCCACACTTTCAGCCATCCAAAGTTACATGAGATTGCTCTCAACCTTACTAGCGTTGAGATTTCTTTCCACACAGGTGTAGTTGAAATTGTCCAGTAAGCCCAATTTAATACCTGCACACACACAGAGCATGAATGCATAGGCATTGATTTCTTAGGAAGCCAGGTTAAAAATAGGAGGCAATAAATCAGTGCTGAACTGTGTTCATTTCTTATCCTGTGTCCCATTATTTCTTTATGGTCTCTGAGGCTGCCTGGACTAGAAAGTCACAGAACTGAAACACTATACTGGATAATGTTGAATGTTATATTATTTAAAGATAATTATGAAAATACTTGGAACCTGCAATCATTTGTTTCTGTATGAGGAACGCTTATATGATGAAAGCTTAGGTTGAACAGACTATACTATATTGTAGTTTGACAAATGTTTTGTTTGTATATAATAACAAAAGACAACTATAATTTCTGAATATATTTGAGTTCTTGCGAATCTTCATAGATACTTGCTCGTTCATAGATTCAATTCATAGTTTCAGCCTCTTATTTGAGAAGTAGGAAAGCCCAGTCTCAAAAAACATAATTGACACCATTTTAGTAATTAGTGGGAAGTAGGTGGAATTGCATCTACTGCAAGGTTAGTCCATACTGCAAATATACTAAAAAAATCTTTAGTGTAAATGAGAATCTAATCTGAAGTGTTTCTTTTTTTTTTTTTTCCTGGAGTTCTTCAAGGACATCTTTCTTCTGGCATTTAAAACTCTTACTAATGTTAGATTTCCCAGAATAGTGAGCTTTATCTCTTCAGGAAGCTGAAAACCTATGACCTCTTCTTGAATAATTTCCCAGGTGGTAGTATTTAATTTTTAATTATTTCTAAGTTTATTCTGGCATTTTCATGTCACCTGCAACAAAGCATCCTTTACTTTCTTTCTTCTTTCTAGTTTGTCGCCAGCCACTTTCATTACTGGGGTTAAAATCAGCAGTTGCCAGAGCTTTACCTCACCCAACACAGACAAAGAAAAATGTCTGAATAGAAGTCTTCAGAGACAGGCACCTCCAGAAGGTGATTCATCTGCCCTATCTTAGATACCTCTCTTAGGGAAAGATGAATAGACTTTTGACTAGGATTCTGTCAGGGAG
This sequence comes from Callaeas wilsoni, assembly GCA_013398955.1. Lineage (NCBI taxonomy): Eukaryota > Metazoa > Chordata > Aves > Passeriformes > Callaeidae > Callaeas > Callaeas wilsoni. The sequence goes on from VWPU01010352.1 coordinate 206,101, forward strand.
AAGTTTCATATAAATACCTTTCAGAAGTGTTTTTAACAGAATATTTTTTATCTAAGGAATATAAATTGCTTCTATTCCTCCCAGCTGATGTATCTGGCTGGCTATGAAAAGTGAGTTTGCTTATCTCACTCCAGCAACCACTGTATTCAAATGTTACCACTGCCATTGGATCATATTCCTCATTAGCACTCCATGGAAAAAAAAAAAGAGAATGGAGGAATAAACATCCTACCATCATTTTATGCTCTTTCCATGTCAACAATGAAGGAGGTTGAATGGATAATTATAGGAAATTACTGCTGTGTGATATATATATATATATATATATACTTTAGTCATATAAAAATAAGAGATCTGCTCAAAACTGTGTGCCCAAGTTGTATGCTCACTGAAGGCCGACTCGAGGATCATCTTTCCTGGCTTGAGGCATCTATTTTGAGTCTTCTTATGCAGGGAGTGGCCTAGACCTCTGCGTTACAATATAAACTGGTTTCAAATAATTAAAGTTAATTCAAAGTATTCCCTTGCAAAATCTACTACTCATTCCATGGATTTATGGAGATCCAAACAGCTGTTGCATCCTGATAATAGTAAAGTTATGGGAGCACAAGAAGTGAATCAGTGAAATGGATGTTTACATCTGGGGTACCTTGCTGAGGTTACCTAGCGAGCCTCTGTCTCAGGGAATGGGACTTGGCAGGTTTACTGTGAGCTCGGCAGGAGACTTGCCAACAGCACAGGTGTCTCTTCTCCAGCTTTCACATTCTCTTACTTGTTCTACTTTAGAGGCAAAATCCTTCTCTTAGAAACACACACACAAAAGATCTTCCCACCATTTCATGAACTTTTAACTCCAATGATTTATATTGACAAATCTGGCTCCTAAAGGGCTAGCAATTGTTTAAAATGAGGAACAAAGTCTGTGTAATTGTAAGACTATCTACTGACCCCAGCAGTCAGAACATTTATGAGAAAATAAACCACTGAGAGAGAGGAAGGAAAAAGGAGAAATTAAACAGTGGCCCCTGAGGTCTGGTCCAGTCTTTGTGTGGGCTTGCTGTGCTAATGGGCATGTGCAGCCATGGGCACTGAGGATAAGTGTTCCCAGACTTCCCCCACCCAGCACAGACTCAGCAGATGTCCTGTGAATCTCCCCAAAGAGCTTGACCTGAAAAGGATAAGCAAGCACAAACAGCAGCTCTTCAGCTAGTTTTCACTGGGTGTAGTTCTGGGGGTCTCCTTGGGGCATTGTTTCTGCTTTACGTTAAAGTTTACATTCAGGACAAATACCTCCTTACAGGGAGAGCAGGAGCTTCTCATCCAGTGCAGAGAGCAGGCCATGCAGACACCACCTGGCCATAGTCAGTGGCAGTGACCGGCAATGCACAAGGGCACACCTTTTGCTCTTTGTTTTCCCCTAGCTATAGTTAGGGTCCACAATCAGTTTGCACTAGACTGGAGCTGCCCAAGGGACTCATTTTTATGGTCAGGAGCCAAGGTTAGAAAAAGAGTGGAGAATCTCTGTGACAGATGAAAGTGGCAGGACTTAGGGGCAGTAGAGCTGTTTCCCAGCTTATTCAGACTGTGTTCACAGGGACAGAGAAAAGAACACAGCAAACAGTTGACAGAAATTCCCAGAAAGCAAAACTACTTTATTTCACAGAGCCTAAAGGGCCATTCCTCACAATAATATGTCTCAGATTTTTTTCCATATTATCTCATGTGGACCTCCTGAAAATGTCTTAACACAGCATGAGAGAGTGTAACATATTACTGTGTGACACTTCTGAGTAAAGTGGAATATATAAAAATTATTTAAAATATCATCTCTGCTACCAGAAAGACCTCGAAGCATCAACCTTCATTTCTGATCTGTGCATAACTCCCAACCACAACTTAAATTTAATCAACCTCATAACTTCTTCAGTTTCCTTCCACAGAGGCAACCCAAAGCATAAACATAAAGCACCTCCTCCTGCTTTTCCTCCTCAAGGGTATCTTTACATGTGAGCAGACATTACATGCTCAACTCCATGAAAAGTACTAGAATTAAATTTCTACAATATTTTTTATGGCTGAATCTGCCTTTGCATTTTGAAAGGTCCTGTTCTTTTCTTTTTATCAGCAATAGAAGCTTTTTGTGTTGCTGTGTTAATCTAATTTAATTCCCATCATAGTCACTGCTCCATAGTGACAATCGATGTCTAACTGAAGGCAATGATTTTTAATTCATTACATGTGTTCTTTTAACTTGTGTATATGTACTGCTAACTTTCCTTTTCAACGGTTTCTCAAGAGCAAAAATTAAATCATCAGTGCTAGATGCATAAAATGTTTTTATATGGTTCTATGTTTCAGATTAATTTGCAAGTCAGAAGTTTCCAGTACATTGTGCTAAACAACACTAAGTATTTATCTTGACAAATGATGCAGGAAAAACTAATAGCAATGATGCATATAGAAAGCTTTTCGTTCAAAGATCCTGGGACACACGACAAACTTTACATGCTGATGACAGTGTACACTTGGTATTGTTCAAGCTTTTCATTGGCTTTAGAGGATATAAATGTAAATAGAAAGCTATGCACAGATAACATCAGTTCTTGATATACAGCCTGGTCTGGGATAGGAATGGAAGGAAGAAAGGAATTCCTCCTTGTAATGCGACACAGGGCATGAGGAATACTGTGCAGAGCAGCTATAATTACCTGGTATAAATCACAAGTTGCTCTATCACTTTCTTCACAGCAGCTTTCTGAGTAAGAACCAAATAAAACCAAAGCACATGGGAATAAAAAAGTAGTTACATGTGATCTGACTTTGGTTTTTGCCTTAGTTACTTTAGGGTAAGAGCAGAGTGAATTGCAGCCTAAAAGCTGGGGTTCTTTTGCTGCCTCAGTATATCACTATTTTGGAGGCATATTTTAAAGGCTGAAGAGGCTTTTGTTTGTATTTACTGTCTTACTGAAGTCTTCGTCTCCTATGCCCAACTGGTTTTTAAGCAATTTAAGCTGAGACAGAGCCCAGAATGTTATATAAACATAAGTACCTGAAGTCCTTCCAGATCACCATGAGCTGAAAAGTCCATATGGCTTTCTTCTGTATGCTGACTCTGTAGGACTGAAAAGGTTTGCTGTACTTGATAATGTGCTTTTTCTCTTAACAATTCTTGAACCCCTAGGAGTAATTCAACTAGGTCAGGCATTTGCCCAGTATCCTGCTGTCAGTTCCCTGTCTCCCTAAATAGGTGATGTTGGCAACAAGAGCTCATGAAAGAGATCCTGCAGGAAGACAAAGCTGTATTTGTAGTTGGTAAAAAGCAGTAGTCAGCACATCCCAAGCAGTTACCTTGCCTGGCATTTGTACCCTTGGGAAGTCAAGATGTTGGACCCCAGAAAAGCTGGGTGGAGCCCGTCCAGTTTTTGGAAGGTATCTACAAATTTCAGCTGCTTCCTTCTCTCATTTCCTCTGCTTCATGTCATGAAAGAGATCCTTTTTCTCCAGTGCTCAATATAACCAAATATAATCAACAGCTGGTTAAATTTTAGTATACAACTTTATTAAATATAATATGCCATATGAGTAGAACAAACTCACAATGGAATAGGTCACATCTGTGGGATATTTTCTCAAGTGCTGCAATTACCATGATTAGGATGGGTTATGGTGAGGCAAAAGTGCCAGAAGACAGTGATGTTTATGAATACCTGGTTTGTGAATATATGGCTTCCTGGAGGAAGCCCTTGACCTTCCTCTTAATCTTCTAAAAAGTGTCATATGGATAGAGTTATTCACCCTTAAGTGAACAGAATGACACCAGACATAAAAGCACAAAACCTATGATAAAATGCCCAACTTTGCATGTAGAATTTATTCTATTTAAACTCAGCTATTCAGCAGAAAGATCTGCAAGTTTGGAGGGGGAAGGGGGAGGCTGGAGGTACATTAATCAATTGAGAGCTCAAACTGCAGAAACAGAAACAGAAGATGGGGAATCAGAACCTAATTTTTAAAATTCCTGTATGATTGAGATTTCATTTTATTTGAGGTTCTAAAATTGTTTGGTTTTTGGAAAGGAAAGAAAACTAACAAAATGGAAGAAAATAGATTTGATTAACACCAAGATACTTAGTCTACTCTACTATGGCTTCGCTTTTTTATTTCTTTCTCCCCCTTACTATTCAATGGACTTATAAATGAGGAATTATTGAATACTCACAGACAGAATCTTTGAAAGAATCTGAAACTATTGGATCTATTAGAACAAGGTAAAGCTCACAGGGGAAACCAAACATCTCAAACAGGATGGTTGGTCAATGCCTGGATGGTGATGAGGGAATTTTGAGGGTCCTTGCAATGTCACATTCAGCTGTTCAGAGTGAAATTCTCCAAATCTCTGTTCTGATACTCAATTCTTACACCCACTCAACCTGTGGTCTTACTACATAGAAACATGTCTTATCTATCTTTACCATACACAAGAGACTTTCCCACCTGATCATTTCTGCACCCGCTGAAGGAGTTTTCACTGGCTATTTGAAATGTCTTATTGATGTCCAATTTGACCAATTATGCACCAGGAATCACCTCAAGAAGCTTCAGAAAGGGTCAGATTCTCCGCTCTCAGTGTTAAGCAACACATCTGAGCATAGAGATTGGTCCAAGCATAGTTGGAGCTGCCAGGAAAAGACAGGCTGAAATTCCCACCTGGAGACTTCCTGTGCCAGATAATCAGATGCTTTGTGGTGAAGCAGGCTAGGGGTTAAGGCCACCTTGTCTTGAGTCTCTCCACTGATTCAGATCAGTCTATTATCTAATCTATGCAGCTGGATGAGGAGTTCCTGGGACACCCAGGGATCTCATGTCTAAAGTGCACTGGGTTTGCACGGCGACGGGCCTGAGCTGCACCATGGTTGCAGAATGAATTTGAGTTTCATATTTATAACTGTCACACAATTCTTTTAAAAATGTAGGAAAAAAAATTCGCCCCTTCCTCAAGGAGATATTCTATTTCAAAACATCAGGGTGAAGCATTTCCCCAGGTTTAATTTTCTCCATTCTTTTCCGCTAAAGGCTGAAAGGGAATTCTGTCTGGTTAGATGATTTTTCAGTCTCTCACAAATACCATTTTTCAGCAGATTTACTACTCATTAAAAAACTCTACTCTGGAACTACTTTGCGTTGTCTTATTATCCAAAACTGCTTGTGAAGTAGATCATGTGCTGTTGGTCTGTTCCTCAAGTGTCAGGAAGTATAGTGCTTTAAATAAAGTATTCAGCTGTCATTCTCTATTTCAAGAATTTATGATGTAGACTGTTTTCCTAACCACATCATTTCACTGCACCACACTTACCAAAGGAATATCTAAAGCATTATAACCAAACTTTCCAGTGTATTTATACTTCAGGATATTGAAGATACAATACCACTGCTATTAGGATTCTGACTCTAGTAAAGCTCTGTACAAATACTATGTGTGTTTTTTGGCTTGAGTAACTGCATCTTTTGTTTATAATTAGAGCACATTTTCACTTACTGTATCATTTTTTTTTTCGTCACTTTGTTTGTTAGCATATTTCTGTTCTTCTCATGTAAAGATTTTCACTATCCTAATTTTATGAATTATTATCTCAACATTTGGCCTGAAGCATTCAAATGAATGAAATGGTTCACTTCTCCTCAGCACTGTGCTCAGCATGTCTGTGACAGAAAAGGTGGATGCGCTTTGTCTGTCCTGAGGTTTCAAGCAGGGGCTACATTTTACTGAAATTTCACTTCTTGTTCCTGCTGCGGACAGAGCATTACTCATCTAGGGAAGCAGATAGGGAGCTTTCCCATTGTCACATGCAAAATTGTTCAAAAGTTTTATACAGATGCACACCCTGGAAATCAGGTTTGTCCACTGTCTGTCTTCTCCCTCTCTTCCATAGCAAAAGTCACAGCTTCCACAAGTCAGTTCTTGTCATTCCTTAACCCATTTCCATTAAAAAAAAAAAAAAAGAAAAAAAATGGATTAGCCATGACCTATTCCCATTACTTAAGCTAATATGACTTTGTGTAACCGAAATGGGTGAAGAAGCACTCACACAATCAGTTCTGCTAGAAAATAAGAGCAAGTCAGCACTGACGCCCAGTAATCTCCTCACAGGCAGAGCTGGGCTGAGAAAAGTACTGTTCCCAGCTGAGCTATGCTCTTCAGAGCCCCATCCACAAATTAGCCATGCTCTGCTATACATTCCTTTAGAGGAGTTTCAGCTTACTTTTGTATTATTATGAAACCAGTAATCGCCATGAATGTGAAAACATGAGAGTGAAATATGGGACATTGCAAAGATAAACACCTAAAATTACAGCTCTGAGGATATGGCTTTTCCCTTACTTTCCAAAAAAACGTTAAGTCTGAAACCTGACTACCTCTATTTCAATGGGGGCATTGTTAGCTATTTTACTGCTGAACATTGTAACAAATCCATCTAACTTGTGTGCTAAAATTCCAGAGATGTTCAAAATCATCTGTGTCCTGAGATGGCTGTTAAGGGAAAACTATTAAGCTATGAGAGTCTGCATTATATCCTTGGCATGAAAAAAAAATGGGAAATGGGCTGAGCACAAAATAAATAGAGTTCCTCAAGAAAACAGATGATATTATAGACTTGTGCCTGCAAGTATTATTCTCCTTATGTAAGTTACTGCAACTTGAACTTAAATTCAGTTCCTGTTAAATCAGCTCCAATTTTTTACCAGCGTAAAATCTCAGGTGTCCTACCAGAGTGTCTGGGTCTAGCTGGTCAGAGAGCACACAAGGAGATGATCCCACACCAGCAGTGACAATAGCTACCTCTCCTTTCTCAGTTTGCATCCCCAGGATTTGCACTGACATCTAATTTTGGGGAGAAGTCTGCTGTTTCAAAATCGATGCAATATGTTGGCACCAATGGCAAAACAGCACACAGAAGCAGTCAGAAGTTGGACTCTGGACCATTACTTGTGCTACCACTACACTGTGCAGCATTCAAAAATTGTATAGAATAAAAAAGATTCAGGACTTTATATTTTCCAAGTGTAAATACATTATTTATTAGGAGAGTTCTTTAAAACTGAGTTAATAATCACTTGCCTGCTGGACAGATGTTATTTTGTGCTTCTAGAGAAAGAGAAAATGAAAAAGACATCTCTCTGCATAAAGAAATATAATATAATCTGCTCTAATAGTGACAGCTTTTTCAATTAAAGCTGTTCATATTAGTAGAAGCCCATTTTACTTGTTCATTCAGCCGGCTGGCTGAATAAAAGCAACATTTATTTCAGGCCATACACCACAGTGGGAATGGCCGGAAAAATTCAATTTCTAAGTAGCAAGTATATAGCAGAGTTACAGCTTATAGGTTTCAGAGACAACATGGAACATCGCATTTTGGAGAACCCATTGGGAAAGTAAAATAGCCTAGGACCAGTGATATTTTCTCATAAACCTACCCTTAATTGTATCCATACTGCTCTTGGAGGTTGTGGGACAACAAGCTTGATTTTAACTGGGAGAAAATGAGCAATCTAGTGAGGAAAATCTGAGTTGTCTTAGGTGTGTTAATGCTATTCTGAGTTACAGCCTTGGAAATGAGAGACTGACTCCTCATGAATACACCATGAAACTACCTAATAGCCGTTATGTCTTTTCTCCTTCTTTCTCCAAATGAATGCCCCATAATAGAGAGCTCACAGCTCGTTCTGTTTATAGGAAATGACTTTCACATACAGCACAGGAAGATGTTCTCCCTAAATTGCAGAAACAGATGTAGGAACAAGCTGAACAGTTAGAGATCCATGTTAAACCAATATGAGTGACTACAAAGAGATTACCAGCAATTTATGTAAAGTATTAGAAAAGCTATTTAGTTTGATTTATATGAATATAGGACCGAATGGGTTTTTAATATGAACCTTATATAACCTGCATCATGTCTGGGGAACACGAGAGACATGGGCATATGGAAAGACACATGCAACAGAAAAAGTCACGAACTTAAAGAGATTATTTGACTTGCTAATGAGTCACTGTTACCTGATCTCTTCTTATGCCGGATTCTTGCTCATTAACAGAACTATGTTTGGATTTCCAAGCATTTTCAAGAGCAGTTTTATTACACTCCGCTTGTGCATGTACCTTTCTCCCCTTATGCAAAAGTATTTACAGAGAATTAATCTATTAAAACACATTCTAATTTTATAAGGGAAGATCATCCATCAGTCACTGTGCTCATCTATGCTGCCTAGCATAAAGCAGTATTTCGGCAAACAGGATACGGTGGCTTACTGTTTCTTTGCTATATGCAACTTTAAAATATTTACTGTAATGTAGGTAGTCGTCCAGCACAACCCTACAGAAATTAGTGTATTTAGAAGTCTAAATAAATAGTTTTATTTAAACAAAAGCTGAGAAAATTAATAAAATTTGCATTATGGACAAAAGGTTTATATCATCATATTAGCCATAGCGTAACAATAACATTATGTTAGTTGATATTCTCTCTAAAATATTCTTTCTATGTTAGCCTTTCCTACAAAATTCTGGGGATTACATTTCTCATCCTTGGGCTCAAACAGGCAAGATTTAGTTGTGTGCAAAGTAGGAGGGTTTTGTAAGAGGTGACATGCTATGTTTTCTGAAAAATAGGATTCTTAAAAACACTGCGTCTGCAATCATATTCTGAAAAGAAAAATATCAAAACTGTCAGAGTATAATCATTGGGGTTTGAATCTGGTTAGCAAAATTAAAGTTTCTAGAATTCATAAAAGAGCTTAATTAGCACAACTTAAAGGTGAGAGAAGCAAGAAATATTCCAGTCCAGTCCTCCTTTTTCTCAGTAAAAGGTAATGTGCAGTCAGAAAACAAACTATGTCTGTATAGTCTCTGGTCACAATAGTTTCACTCATTTTGTTTATTTTATGTGGCACTTTTCATAGAATCACAGAAGCACAGAATCACAGAATATGCTAAGCTGGAAGAGATCCACAAGGATCATCCAGTCCAACTCCTGCCCCTGCACAGGACACCCCAAGCATCCCACCATGTGCCTGAGAACATTGTCCAAATTCTTCTTCAATTCTGTCAGGCTTGGTGCTGTGAGCACTGCCCTGGGGAGCTGTTCCAGTGCTCAACACCCCTCTGGGTGCAGAACCTTTTCCTAATAGCAGCCTAAACTTCCCCTGACACAACTTCAGGCCATTGCCTCCGGTCTTGTCGCTGGTCACCACAGAGCAGAGATCAGTGTCTGCCCCTCCGCTTCCCCTCACGAGGAAGCTGTGACTGCAGTGAGGTCCCCCCTCAGTCTCCTCCAGGCTGAACAGAACAAGTGACCTCAGCCACTTCTCCAACATCTTCCCCTCAAGGCCCTTCACCATCTTTTTAGCCCTCCTTTGGATGTTTTCTAATAGTTTAATGCCTTTCTTATCTTGTGGCACTGAAAACAGCCTCCAGGACTAAAGGTGAGGCTGCCCTAGAGGAGAGCAGAGCAGGACAATCCCCTCCCTTGCCCAGCTGGTAATGCTGGGCCTGATACCCCACAGGACAGGGCTGACCCTTCCGGCTGCCAGGGCACCACTGACTCATGTTCAACTTGCAACAACCAGGACTCCCAGGTCTCTTTCCGTGGCAGTGATTTCCAACATCTCAAACCCCAGCCTGTCTGTACATCCAGGGTTGACCCATCCCAGGTGCAGGATCCGTGACTTTTCCTTGTTGAACTTCATATGATTAGTGATTGCCCAGCCCTCTCATTTGTCAAGGTCTCTCTGCAGGGCCTCTCTGCCCTCAAGGGAGTCAACAGCTCCTCGTAGTTTTGCATCATCTGTAAACTTGCTTACTATCCCTTCCAGTCCTGCATCCAGGTCATTAATGAAAGTGTTGCGGAGCACAGGTCTGAGGATGGAGACCTGCGGAACCCCGCTACTGACAGGTCACCAGTCTGATGTCATCCTTTGTGACCAACTCATGAGCCAGTTTCTCACTCATGGCATGATGTGTTTATCCAGCTGAATGCTGGTCATTTTGTCCAGAAGGATCCTGTGAGAGACGTATAGAAAGCTGTACTGAAATCCAAAAATATTCCATCAATTGGCTTCCCTTGATCAACCAGGTGGGTTACCTTGTCACAAAAGGAAATCAGGTTTGATAAGAATCCCTAATCAAGTTACGTAAAGACACGCTCTAAAGTCAGAGAAAGAGGGCTCTTGAAAGAAACCTTGCCATCAACTATTCCAGTGCCTTTCAGCTTTTTAGCTCACATTTTATTTTGTGCCTCATTTTAAGTGTGTGACTCCTGGGACAGCAAGGTGCTTCACGCCTCATTTGCTGCGGTAACGCTTTCACCATAAAGGAACATATCTCTGGCTGAGAATTTTGTCTTATCCAGCCCTGGTCCAAAGTCAGGATCTGCTATATCTAAATCATTCCAGACAGAGACTTGTTCCATCATTAGAGTGACATGCTTTTATCTAATGTCTTACCTCAATAACCCATGCTACATTTTAAGCTATTATTTCTTGTCATGTCTGTGGACACAGGGAACTGATTATTTCTTTCCTTTTTCTGGCAGTCCTAAAAGCACTGTTACCACGTCCTCCTCAGTATTCTCATCTTTAGGCTAAGCAAAACAAATTCCTCAAATCTCACCTCAAAGGTCAAGTTTTCTACATCTGTGGATTACCAGCACTCGCTCTGCTGGACTCCCTCCAGTTGGCCCATCTGTTACTGTGCACTGCTCAAAACTGGGAACAGAACAAGGCCTTAAGAATGCTGAGTAAAGCAGAAGGAGTAAAACTTAGAGCACGTCTGCCATATACTCTAGTATGTGGCTTACTTTTCACAGCGTGAGTTTCTTTACTCACATTCAGTTAGAGATTCAGTGGCGTCTGTTTAACTTCTGCTTTGCCAAGAGCGCTCTCTTTCTTATATGTATGCAATTAATTATTCCTCAGGATAGTGTTCTGCACCTCTCTTCACTGAGGAGTTGTGTCCTATTTTTCCCTAAGATTTTTTCTTCAGCATGCCAAGACACACATGAATCTTTTTGAATCTTGCTTTCAGTCTCTCAGATTTCTCCTCCTAAGAGCTTGCAATCCCCTTCCATATTGGCAGAGTCTGCAGATATTACAGGTCTACTCCCTCTTCCACCTTGCAAGGTGATTAATGAAACTATTTCATACACTCCAGGAGAATCCCTAGAGCAAGCAGTCCTTCTTTCACTGTGAGAATGGGCCCTTAATCCCTTAATTTATTTTTTATCCCCAGTAGTTTTACTCTCACTTTATGGGTGATTTATAAACCCCATTTGCTACTAAGAGTGTCCTGTTAGACAAGATCAATTTTTATTAGAGTCAAGTTGTATAACATCTCCTCTCCTGGTCACTGTTTTTTCCCTAATTATACATGCAAATTATTCTTGTCTGACATAATTTGATCTTCTCAAATTATACTGACATAGCGCTTATCATACTGTTAGGTTCCTAGCTCTATTAGTTTCACCAGTATCTTCCTGGAAAACGATGATCACCTGACTGGCCTATAATTTACTCATCCTTCGATGACCATCCTCAGAGGTCAGAGAACTACAGCCATTTCTTAGGTCATATGTGGGAGATTTAATCAAGAACAACTGATCTAACTTGAGTGGCCTCTAAACTGTCCTTTTGCATTTCCACAAAAGTTCTTCCCCTTAGCTACTGTTAATTTGCCAGAGGTTTCTTCGTGTCTAATCTTGATGGAGACTGATGGAAAAACTGTCCAAAGTCCTTAGTCTTTATATTAAGATCTGCTATAATCTGTGTCTAGCCACTTGTAATCCCATGTTTATGGTGTTTCTCGCTTCTGAAGAAGATATAGGTCTTGAAAAGCCGAACTTCTAATGAGATTTCAATCTGTCTTGAGAAGGTACACACTGCTTGGATATGGAGAAGTTGCTTAGACAATTTTAAAGACACTATAGGAATACATACAATTGAAAGGCTTAGCAAGACCTCTCAAGCAACATAAACTCTGAAGTTAGGGAAAGGAAAAACTTTGTAATATCTTTTAATAGACACAGCATTGAAGACAGCTTCCTCAAAGAGTAGCCTACACAATTGGCTGGGAATCACCAGTGCAGATAAATAATGTAGATTTATTACTCGGCTCATAATTCAAGTAGAATAAACTGAATTACAAAATTAATGTCTCAAAAGACTTTTCTGTACCAAACTGTTCTAAATTCAGAGCATGTACTCCAAGGAATCAAGTGCATTTATGGTTGATAGAACATGGCTTACAGCTTTGAAGGTATGAGAAGGTGAATAAACTGGAAATGCAATTCTCTGCTCTCCAAAAAAAAAGCCATGCAGAGTAAACAGTCATAAATACTAGAAATTCATCTGTCCCCTGAGATAAAAGTACTGATCATGGTAATAGGAGCATTATAGAAGGTGCAAAGTAGAAGATGGCAGAAGAGAAATTAATCAGTCTGTTATTGTCATTGGTTTAAGAACCAAAGAGCTACTGCAGCTTCTACAGATAAAGAATATGAAGTTGCTGGAAAGGCATCCTTTGAGGGCAGTTATCTGCAGCTGAGATCCAAGAGAGCTGCGGAAGAGAGAAAGGCATTTAAAACGAAAAATCATGTTCCCACATAAAGCAAGTTTTCATTCTTTCTGGATCCAAGTAAACACTCTTGCCAAATGGCTTGAAGTATGGGGAAAATATCCAAACACTTAAATCAAGGCACCTTTACATTAGCTTTCCACCAGTACAACTTGATGTAACTTCCACAGGGACACAGCTCTGACTTATTACAAATAAATTGGTGATTGTACTAACTTTCAAAAACAGTTCGGAAATGCCAAAGAGAGCTTGGAGATTAAATTCTTGTTTTCAGTAGGAATTCAGGCAAACAGAAGATTGCATTTTATGCATTTTTACATAAAAACTTCCACTCCAAAATTTCTAGCATGAAGCAAATGCCCTGAGGTCACTAGGGTTTGTCTAAGAGCAATGATGACAACTCAGTAAGAGATTTTTCCCTTCTGGCTGCATTGGAGCCGCCCAGCTGCCTGCTCCTGAGGCTGGATTCAGCATCCTCATGCACAGCTGCGTGCCCAGAACCTGCCTGTGTGCACATATCCTTTTGGGGAAAAAAATGACTGGCACAGAGGGGAGTCCCACCAGTAGCATCTGCTCACAAATTTGGAAAGTTTGGATAGCTCAGATTTCAAACCATGAGACAAGTTGCTCTAAGGAGAAGGTAAACTGTACTCACACAAATTAATTCAAATATAAGAAAATGATATTTCCCTAAGGGAACGTGTTCATAACAGCTACTGTAATTAAAATTCTTTAAAGCTGAGGTGACAACAACTGACCAAGCAAAGCAAGCTGACATGCATCAGAAGTACTGTTTTTAAGAAATCACTCATCCTTGTCTTGATTAGATGTCAGCAAACACTTCTGACAGTAATTTTTCAACAGCACAGGAACACAGTCAATGGCTGTTCTCAGCCTACAAGAGAATGAATCCATTTCTGGAAAGGAAAAGAGAGGAAAAAAAAAAACCAACACAAATCCAGAATCCCTGACTTCGAAGATATATGGGCTTCCCTGGGAAGTTTGCTTGAGTGAATACATTAGAGTCATTGCATGCTCCGCAGAGCAATGCTGAACAGAAGGCAAACAGGCGAGACCTCATCCTCTCTCCAGAATAAGGAGCTTCCCCTGACTGCCAACAGCGTGATCGGGGGAGGCCCTGCCATAAGGAGTGGAAAAGGCTGAACTGTGCGGCCACTAAGTGAGAAGCAGAAAGTGTCACCCGAGTATGGCTCTGTTAACTGCAGTGGATGTGCTGCTGTTTACTGGCCCCACTTGAACTAAGTGGATATCTGCAAATCTCTATACTTAATGTCCCAAACTGCTACACAAGTTTCGAGTTCAGGTAACTCATTGACTTGTGTGGGTTTGCCCCAGCTCTACACCAGCCAGCTGAGGACAGTAACATTAAAAGCCGTTTGTGCTGTAGTCCCTTGCTTCGGCACTTCAAGAAACTTTGATGAAAACCTGCCCCTAGGCAAAGACTACACAAGTGCTGAAATACGGAGATACAGCAAACACATCACAGGCTTAACAAATACATGAACTTTGGACAAAGCATCCTGTTGGAGTCTAACACACATTACTGTGCACTGAGGAGATAGAGGATCTGATTTTGGGAGTGTTTTTTGTTTGTTTGTGGAGTAAAAGAAATACAAAATGCAATGTCAAAAAATACATTTAAAAAAAAACTAAAGACATTTCAGGTAATGAATAAAGTTTATGTTGGTGCTTTACTCATTGATTTGAACCAAAGTTTTCTACTTTTCCAACTGAAACATCACTTTGAAATGGAAAATCACATTTTTTTTTTTCAGTGTTTAATTATTTTTACATTTTCAAGAATTGCTTTAGTTTTTCAGTGGAGCTTAAATTTTCAAATACCTCTGTGTGTTCCAAGAATCATTTAGCACAGAATGGCACAACTTTGACAGGAGAAAATCGTCCAATTGCATTAGTTTGCCTTGTACATAGTGTTGGGGCACTAAGAGGCACTTCGTGCAAGGAGAAGAATCTCGTGCTGGTGGAGTTACAGCACAACTCAAGCAAAGAGCAGCTTGTATAAACAGCAGATGCTGACCTTTTCACTCAGTGAGACGGGGATTCATCTCTATCTCAACTGGTCACTCTGACTCCATTTAGAGGCAATGGAGACAAATGAGTAGTTTTAGGACAGAATTCACAAAATCTCTTTCAAACATCTAAATTAGGATGAGATGAAAAGCATCTTAAACCAAGCTGCTTTCTACACCAACTACAAAACAAAAAAAACCCTGCTTTACCATCCCTGACTATAAAGTTAGGGTAAGCTGTTGGTCAGATGCACATATCTACATTTAGGCTGATGAGTCCCTCCCATCAAAGCCCGGTGAAATCGCTGTGACTGTCTGCTGTGTTCACTGGGCACCCAAAGGGAATCAGTGCCCATTAAGGAAGCATTTAGCTGCATTTATTACTCTCAAATCATAAGTGCATGTATTTTGGTTTTTTTTATATACCAGGTCACTAAGTCTTGCATATTGATAATTACATAGCATTGCTTCTTAATGGCTTTTGCATAGATGTAATACTTAAACAGCCAGTTGTAAGAGGTCACCCACATTTTCAACTGAAAAATCAGATCCTTTTTCCATTGTTGACTGTGAGGAGTCTACAGGCCTGATCCAGGACCCTGCCAACTCAATGATAATGTCCCCTGTGGCTGCAGCCAGTGCTGCAGCAGACTTTAAAAGTGGGCGGGGGTAAAAAAAATCACAAATTTTCTGTTTTGCAAAGCATTCCAGAAACAAATTTGCTACTAGCACTCAAATCTTTTGTTTTTCCCCAGAGCTCCAACAACCCTCCCACTCAGAAATAATTATTAGCTGGAAGCTCATTCTGGCTTTTACCATTCCAAATGAACCTGACAAGCAATTTCCAAAGGAATTTATGTGCTGCTCTATTTCCCTAGGCTATGTTTTAAAAGTGTGATCCCCTTTATTGCCTTTTGAGAGGGTTTAAGCAACTTTACCAGTCCCCTTAGGGAGTATCGGTGGACACTTTGTGAACAGAACAAAGAGCAATGCCATCCTTTCTGCAGGAATTCTCATTACTTTGCCCCACTCATTAGAGCAATGAAAAAAAGGCATCTGTGAAAGTTCTTTTAGATAATCACTGATTTAGCTTAACAAGATTGTATTTGCTTTCCAGATGTTATTTAAAATAATATTGGCATAGTGAGAGTAACATGAATAGTTATAAAATATAGAACACAATTTATTGCAAATCACCCTGTGCCACAAATGACACCTGTCCCTTCCTTTTTAGTTAATTTTACAAACATAGAAAGAAAGCCATGTGACATAAGTGATCAGGCTATCCAAGTTAAAGTCAAGTATCTAAAGCTATCTGTGATTTGAACAGATCAGAGGTAAGCCTATAGGCTCACATATGTTCACATGAAACCTTCACTAAATATTTTCAATTAATAAAAAATAATTTATTTTTACCTCTTCAAAGGCAAGAATTAAAAGCCTACACTTGTACAATTCATTACTTCCTAAGAACAGTTCAAGACTGTTAAGCATGAATTGTGTTTACATCTGCTCCATGGGCACACCTGTACGTAATAAAGAAAAGAGTTATTGCTTGTAATAAATAATTGGAGAAAATAATAATTACACTGAAAATGACAGACTATTCCAATTATCATACCTAATCATACCTAATTACATATACCTTTATGCATATGTGTGTATATAGATAGATAGATAGATATAGATATAAAAGATATATTTCTCATACACCTGTGAAATACATTAGTTTCAGTTATCAAAAATATGCAGAGGAAGTCAACTGATAAAGGGTGTCAAAGGGATCTGACCAAAGCCAAAAAGCAGCAGATGAGTTAGGATGGGAATTCAGATGGGATAATTGAAGTCCTAACCCAGAACAATATAGACAATATTTCTTTTCCGTTGCGAAGGCTGCACGTGTTACTCCTATTGCTAGCATAAGACTGTTCCTGCAGGACATCTAATCAGGGCTGGCCATCCCCATGTCATTAAACTCTCTTACTTTCCAAAACATGACAGCAAAAGCCATACCATGAGGAGAATGTTCTAAAACTTCTGACCGCGTAATTGTTAGCAATAACAGTAGCTGGCCAGGACAAAAGCGGCAGCCAGGGACCATTCAATAGCATGGACAGCCTTCAACTCAGCCCCAGCCATCCTTTCCGCCATACAGAAGTGTTAGCTCCATCCAAGACTTGCAGCTTGCTTTCATTTGATCCACAGAGAATATTTTTGCTATAGCCGCCTCCAGGAGGGTAAGTCCTTTCGGTCAATCAACAGAGATTTTGCATTTGATAACCAAGGCACACTCTCCAGTGGTGTCCTACATATCAGGGTTACACAGAGATCGTGCTTCCATGCTGAGCTAGGCACCCTATGGAGACATCATTTGTTTCCCCAGGCAAGAAAGTATTACACATATAAACGAAAAGTGCCTTCAATTGAAAAGGCATTTCACACTTTTCCCAAGTGCATGAGGGACTCAACTTACAGAAACATAATTTAATAGGTTTTTTTAATGAGTCCTATGACAAATTTTTTATAGCCAAAAAAGAAAGTAAAAGCCCATTGTACTTTGTTAGAGGCCAAAGAACATGTGAGTTCCCAAATTAATTCATAGGTCTCCCTTGAAGAACAATCCTTAATAGCCTCTATTAAATTGCATCTCGTTAGTTGGAGAAAATAGATTTACTTATTCCTTTGCTAGAAACTTGAGAATGACATCACCAATTGCTTTGTGTGGCACCTACATGCCAGCAACATTGGGTTAAATAGTGAACGACAACTGAAACTCCTTCTATACCTAGGAAGAGCTTAATAAAATTGACTTAACAGATATTTTTTATTATTCCCAAGAACAGTGTTGATAATGAGATTTTTTAGCTAACCACACTTCACTTGACAAATTATGAAGAGATCAATTTTTTTCCCATTAGCCTCACCTTCATCAATGGCTCAGCTGAGGTCAACTAGCCCTTCACTTGTAGTTAATGGTACACAACCTTTGTCTACTGATTTTTCTCTATCAAAGCCTAAAAGAAGAAAAATCAATGGCCCTTATTTCAAATTCAAAGAAAAATACCTTAAATTAAAAACTCATTTCACTTAAAAGACTCGATGAATATATTTGGGAGAGAACACCTTAGTCTGATTCTGATGACAACTCGATAGAAAGGCCATAATCTGAGTGGTGCTGAGCATTTGGAAAACCCACAGTATAAAATCTTAGTTGTCTGAGAATATCATTGGTAATTTCAATGGAGCTACATGTCATCTTTGGATTTTATCTGGAATTTTAAGAACTCAGTGGTGGTTTGTATTGATGTAATGATATCTAGATTACATATTCCAAAACTTAAAATACTTTCAATTATGATTATTTCATTGTCTTTTTGTACTGCTGTATGAGGTTCAGGGTGTGTGTTCCACCCACCTCCATTCCCTTACCTGACAGAAATTCACCATTTCCACAGTACAGATTGTAACTTTTAATAGAAATATATAGGTGGATGCTGAGTCTCACAGAGAGTCATGTCCTCAGACACTCTCTTTCTACCACACACGTGCAGGCCATCCATGCAAGACACATCAGCATAGAAATAAGGTATCAAAAAAACAATTTAATAATTTTATAATAAGAACCACCTTATTGCGGGAAGCTGGTCATAATTTTACACTGTTGTTGGGTTTCAAGGGGATTTAACTACCTCTCTAGACAGAATCATTAGCCATTAGCCAATTATAAACATCATAATTCAGGCCAGATTCATGCTTCCAAACTTCTGACACTCAGACAAGGCATGTCTCTCAGGATAGCCCTCTTTGGTCCACAGCAACTTAAAAGTGCAATTTGACCCCCTGCTGGGTGGGGTCAGCCTGGTATCATATCCCTTGGCCATAACCAAAACCTAGGATGGTCTAGTAGGGTTCCTAAAGAGTCATCAAAGTTTGGATTGGAGGAATCTGGATCTCTGTATACTGGATGGCTCTGAAATGAGCACAGATGCATCTTGCCTAATTTAACACTAGGTATCAGTGCTAGCACAGCAGCATCTCAGCCCGTGGAGGAACATGAACATTTCCACCAGGCAATATTTACTGATCCAGGTGTATTCCCTGACTCTCTCTGTGGAGACACAGAGACACTAATACAAACAGCCTTCTGCTCCTCCACAGCGTCATAGAATAATTAAGATTGGAAAAGACCTTTAAGAGCAAGAAGTTCAATCATCAACCCAGCACCACCACCATGTTCACCATTAAACATATCCTCAAGTGCCATATGCATAGGATTTTTGAACACTTCCAGTGAAGTCCACACTTCCCTGAGCAGCCCATTCCAATGCTTTGCAACCCTTTCTGTGAAGAAATTTTCATTAATATCCTATCTAAACATCCCCTGGTGAAACTTGAGACCATTTCCTCAGATGAAGGAACTAATACAGGATTTTAGATTTTTATTCCAGGAATTGCTATGAGATTTGTAAGTCCAGCCTGAGCATCTTTGCAGATCTAGCCAAAGGGTGTATGCTTTTAATGTCTGCATCAACTGAATTAAAAAAATCCTGAGACTCAGGGGTTCTTCCTCTGGATTTTCCCTCAACTATGTCCATTTAAGCTCACACACCCTATCTGCAAGATTCTTTCAGACTTCAAAAGATGCTGAAACTTTAACTGATAATTTACACAAGAAAGGTCTATAAGAGCTGCATGTAATAAGGACAATTCAAATATAAAAACCATAGCAAAAATTTTGGCAGCCGAATTAATAACTGCTATAACTATTCAGAAATGCCTAAGGCTTTTTAGGACCACAAGTCCTTTTCCACAGTTTGTCCTTTAAATTTTCTGCATGCATTATGACTAAAAAGGATATCTTATATATAGGACTTAGCTAGTCATAATACCAATATATTCCTTTGGCCACAATGAACAGTAATCTCTTTTTTATGAGTGGATATCAGATAGATATTTATTTGTATTAAATGGACCAGCTTTTAAAGTATTTTTTATTTGGGAAGGGTGTTTTAGTCTGATTACAATTTTTTGTGTTAATCATCTCTCCAAGATATTCAGGCTTTACAGTGCTCATTATCCTGAAAAAACAAAATACAAGAGTGGTCATCAGGCCAGGTAACATCAACAACTTTCAATGAGTGGATGGACCTGGACTCTATTTTTATACCAGTCACAGGAAGGATTGTCCCTACTCAAAATAATTTAAGGTCCAAAGTTCCCATCCAGAAATTTATTTAGATTTTCCCGTTTCCTGAAATCAATACCAATTACAAACTTACATGACCTTCTACATCTGGTCTCAGCTAGTTACAGTGTTGTATCAGGAGTCAGACACTAATGTAAAAATGTACAGAGATTGTTAGTTCCTATCTAACTGATCTTGTCTTAAATTTTTTGGTTTTCCTCAGTTTCATCTTGCCTTGTAATACAAGATTAATTGCTTCTAGCCCAAATAGTGCCAATAACAATACCATAACTTTTTTTATAAAAGGACGGATAGATGCATAATAGATCTGTTCTTAATGGACTACAAGTACATTGAATACTTAGGGATTTGCTTAACCTCAGATGATCACTACATGAATAAAGTAAATTTTGTGGAGATAATTAATCAGCTTCAGGAAAAAGAAAGCTTGCACCTTTATTCATTATCTTACCGGAAAGAGCCAATGAAGCATGAATTGATTACCTGGAATACATTATCCTTCCTAGATGCTGCCAAATATGGTTCCTTCTTCAGTTAAGCAGAATCATGACTTCTCATGTCTGGATCAGAAAGACATTGAATTTGCATTTCAAATTCATGCAAAAATCAATACAACCAAGAAACTTACTAAGTCCATATCTCAAACTTATATAATCTGGCTGTAGTTTGAAATAGAGGGATATCCAGAATTAGAACGAGACTAAGGCAAAAGAACGTCAGTCTGGAAAATAAATCTTGATAAATTAACTGAATTCCCCCTACATCCCAGGATCCGCGAGAAAATATTTGAAGTAAACTAGAATCCAAAAAGATACACAGATTTGGTCATAATATTAATTTCCCTAACCTACAGATTTAAAGTCTGTCCAATAAAAGTGTGGCCATGAGCATCTCCCTCCCTGGGCTATGATGGATCAGCCTTACAGTGAATACACCCAAGCTGTCAAGCCCTGTGTTTGTCTATGGGCACACTACCCCTTGGAACAGAGTATTTTGAAATCATTCTTATGGGCCAGATCCAAATCCCACAATTTTTTTGTTTGTTTCAATATAATAATCTCTGTACTTTTACTCACCAATAATCAGGGTAGCACATTCTGCCGAAACAGCTGCAGTGAGGAGGCACAGAGGCAAGTCTGACATAAATAAGTAAAAGTGAGGTACAGGTTAGTGCTGAACAGAAACAGCAAACTGCCAAAAGCACACGGACCCCAGTCTCTGTATGAGTGGAGGCAGAACTTAGCACAAGATCCACAAAGAGTGGCAGCATTTTGTTGTTCTAAAGCCAAAGAAAACTGCTATGAAGCACAGCACTGAAGCGTAGGCCTGGCTGGGGAGGATGGAGAGAAGAAAATGGAGTAATCAGAGGACTGAAACCACTGATCCCCCTTCTCTCCTCAATAAACCTGCATGTATGTATTTTGTAGCCATACAGTAAAATAGTCATTTTAAAAAATGTCTAAAATATTCAGTCATTTCATGAAATGCCTGTTTCAATCTCAGATACGACTAAAATTTTCAATTATTACAGAAAATTACCAAATATCATAGATAGACACTGTGGGACGTGCCAAAAGCTAGTTTCTCTTGGTTCATAGAACAAGTGAAACAATGCTTTTATTATGTTTATTTTTAAAGCGATATACTCATATTTGTGCCTAAAGCTACATAGCAATACACATCACAGACCTAACATTTATTTTCAAAATTGAGACTATTTCAGAAAGTGATCTTCTTTCTGTCCATTTTACAAAATAAATGCTTTATAAAAAACACTCTAAAACAAATTACAGGGGTTCAGAGAGAAGAGGAAGGAGGTTTGCTGAAGGCGTTCCCCTTTCCATGATAACCTGACAGTTTAACCCTTGCTAGTTCTGGGACTGGCAGCCCACACTTACCTGCTAAGGAAAGGCTTCCTGACAGCAGCATGTGAATAAGCAACCCAAGAAAGCAGCTGATGGTGTGCTGGACTCCATAAATGAGCACCTGAATCAGGTGGAGACCATGGTCTATCCCTGCTGGAAAACCTCTGAAGAGTGCTGCTATTATGGCAAAGTACTCACTGCCTGTCAAAATGAGGGAAGATCTATTTGCAATAGAAGTGGAAGGAAAACAGGTGTGGATCCAGTGACAGGCCCTGCAACAGCAATGCAGATTGATGAGACTGTGGGCCTTATGATTCCTTTTTTATTATTATTTATTTTTAATTGATTATGGACAAGAAATGGAGCTTCAAATGTGACCTGAGACTCCGCTGCACACCTGGAAAAGAGGGATTGAGTTGGCTTTAATCAGGTCAATCTCATTATCTCACAAATTCATAGAATCATAGAATCATTTAGTTTGGGAGAGACCTCTGAGATCATCAAGTTCAACCATTAACCCAGCACTGCCAAATCGACCACTAAACATGTCCCTAAGTGCCACACCTAAAGGTCTTTTAAATACCCTTAGGGACAATGATTCCACCACTTGCCTGGGCAGCCTGTTCCAGTGCTTGACAAGTCTTTCAGTTAAGAAATTTTCCTTAATATTCAATTCAACCTCTGCAGGTGCTATTTGAGGCCATTTCTTCTCATTCCATCCCTTGTTCCCTGAGAGAAGAGATTGATCCCACCTGGCTCCCACCTCTTTTCAGGGCATTTTAGAGAGCAAGAAGTTCCCCCCTAAGCCTGATTTTCTCCAGGCTGAGCCCCCCCCAGATCTCTCAGCTTCTCCTCATCAGACTTGTGATCCAGACTCTTCATCAGCTTCGTTGCCCTTCTCTGGGCACTCTCCAGCACCTCAGTAGCTCAGAGTCATGTTCTAGACCTTCCTGGAATTTTTGAATCCTAATATGTCCTGATTACCTGAAACTGAAAATGAACTCACTACTGCCCTGAAGCACCCCTAGATACAAGCAGGATTTTGGTGCTGTGTGGAAGCCAAACAGAAGAGACTTCCACCTGAAGAACAGTCTCTCCTTCACACTCCAGCAAACAATTTGAAAAAAAAATCGCCTATGAAGAATACAGATATTAAAAGGACACAACTTACTCAGAGATATTTTCAGTGTAAAAAATTTCCCAGAAGGAGAATCAACAAAAGGGCATGTGGTCCCATGGCTAGGGAATTTCCAAAGGAATGAAAAATGCATGACTGCTCTTTTGCTCTGTATCACTGCTGTTGTTTATTAATTCCCTGAATAGTAAGAAGTGGCTAGAGACGTTATTTCCCACATAACCACGGTGTGAAAGCACATGGATAATGCCAGGATTCACCTTCTGTCAGTTTATGAAACCAAGTGAAACAGGCATATGATCCAGAACACCTGTAATGCCAGTCAGTTGGCAAAAATGCCTGAAACCTTTAATTATTTCATGAAAGGACTGATTTCACAAGATGACAGTAATAAGCATGGACACACAGAGACATACAAAGACTTTAAAATACTGCAGTGTATACTTATATGTATGTATATGCACGCCAAACTGAACACACAGCAGCCAGTTGTTAAAGGAATTGGTTATTTCCCAGTGCCACCAGCTGTCTCCTGCCTCTGCAATGATGACTCAGTACAAACCAATGACCCTTGAGCTATAGTGAACAGTGTCTTTTTGAAGTTTGATTTGTCAGCAGGATAATACTGCCTTAGCTTTTGCACTGTCCTCCAAAGTGCTCCTATAGGGCTCCCCAACACCTGGAGAGCAATGAATCAAAATCATTCAGGTTCCAGTTCCAGTCACAGCCATGGCTGCACATCACATAAAATGACTTTTTAGTTATTGTTGTTGTCGTTCTTTAAAATGTCATTTTCTGCAGCATGAAAAAAGTTTGTAAAATTTTCAATCCATTTTTCTACTTCTTTCCTGAACTAACTTGGCAGTCTTAGGTTTCTTATCTCATGCTTCACAAATTAAATGCAATGGAAAGACAAGAGCTTTTCATTTCAGGAGGGTTATATCATTTATGCTTTTATTTATTATTTTATTTTATTTTATTTTATTTTCACTTCAGTCACAACTTCCTATATTTCATCCTGTTACATTTTAGGCTAAAAGAGGTAATCTAAGACGACTATGTGGTTCTCCCAAGCCATAGCCTGTCAGATTGCTGAATTATCAGTAACTAGTCAAGCAGCACAGTAGAAACAGATCACATATGCCAATTCCTCCCTTCCTGGTAACCATTTTCCAGTCACTGGAGGAAAGTGCACAGTCCAATCTCTCTTTTGCATGATCAAAGTTAGTTCAACTCTATAGTTTAGCAGATGCCCTTGGGCACCAGGTGGTCCAATCAATTATATCAGAGAGACCAATAAGTTCTGTATCAATCTGGAGATTCTTTGCTCTCTAACTTGTTAAAAGGATACATTCCCTTTTCTCCTATTTTAATGAAATTTCAGACTGCCAACCTTCTTTTAAAATAGTCTCAAGGAAAACACAGCAATGAAACTGCTTTCTAAAAGATTGTCTAGAAATCTAACATCAATTGTTGGCATCTGGAAACAAAATGTGGGATGAGAAAATATGCTGAAAATATCCAAATATCATGCACATTGACATCTGTGTATTCAAGCTATTCCAACCAGAGCTATTCTGACTTACACCAACAGGAAATCCTCCCCAGATTTGTCATGTCAACACAGATCAGAAGGGAGCACAACCTGTGCTGTCAAAAGCACTTAGAAACACCCTACAGACAATAACAACAAAATTAATGTCACAAAACTACATAGAGAAGCCTCAAGTCCTTGATGAATTGCTAAGGTTTTTGGTGGGGTTTTTTTTTTTTTTTCCTTTTGGGAAATGAAACATCTGTTGACAAATATTTAAGTGATATCCATCTTTTTCACAATATAACTATGATTCACAGTCACTTGGCCATTAACCTCAGAGTCTTTATTAACAGTCATGCCCCCAGACAGAAGTGATATTTTACGTTTAATGAAGTGGACAGAGAGCCAAATCATTTGCATTCCATCCCCATTTCCACAAGACTTTCTTTTTGGACTTAGCAAGTATCACATCGTCTATATTCCTCAGTTATACCACGTGCAAAGTCAGGATAAGTCTTTGCCCCACTCCCCAGAAACTTGTGAAGATTAACTCATGATTAGTGAGTTGTTTTAAGGTGATTAGCTGAAAAGGAATTTATATGTAAATTATTTCCAATCTTGTTTAGGTTACTAACGTTAAAAAACAGAATACAGCATAGACAGATGGATAGAGATATTTTTCTGTGTATAGCATTACAAAATCCAAATTCCAGCAGCTGCAAGCATTAACAGAAGTAATGACAAATGATCTGCATTTTCTTCATTAAGGTAAGGGCTGTATATTACAGTCTAATCAATAATAGAGTCATGCTACTAAAAATGAGATAGATAATTATTTAGGGAAGCAAATAAATGGAGTCTTAGGGCTCTTTGCTGCCATAATTTAATTTCCCTGTATTTTGGCTTTTAGCATATTTTAAGGAAAAAAAATTTCTCCATTCAGACAGAATAAAGTCCACAGCCAACTATTTCAAAACTCCCCATCCTCGAGGAGAATGGCAGCAGATTTATATGCAGTGACAGCTTTAACAAATCACCTGATAATGGGGTGTGGAGTCTGCAAAAATGTTGCTTTCTTCCTCAATGGATAGCTTTCCTAGTGCATTCAGGGATTATGCATCTACTTGTCGGCAAAAAGAAGTTGCTGCTTTTCACTCCCTTCAGCTTTGCCCAGGCAGCACAGTAAAAAGAATGGGAATGAATCTATTAGTACTTGTGCATCATAAATACATTTGTTTACAGAGTCCCTTGTGCTTTCAAGACAACAGAGTTGCATGATTAAATGCAAAATAACACTGTGGAGGAAGAGAAGCCAGACACGCAACTGCCTTGAACTTTTCCTCCACTCCATGAAAACTACATAAAAAGCTCCCAAGGCAGAATTCCCCACAGATATGCATAGGTCAGAGGAGAGTTTTACAGCCAGTTTGCAGCCACTTTTCACACAGGTATAAACGACTGCATAGCATTAAGACTGTGCTGCGCACATCTTGTTGCTGTTATATAATGTGTCCTCCAGAGCTGTTATTGCTTTTGATGATGCTCAAGAAACAAAGAAATCAGCTTTGTTCTGAAAACTCAAGAATGCTTGTGCCTAGCAGAAAAAAGAGAGGCAAGATAAACTCTGAGCTCTGTGATATATCTAAACAGTTGTTTTCCCAAAACAGTTGCTTTTGAAGGACTTAATTACATTTCTTGAGCATCATCAACACCTAAGAATGGTGTCACTGTGCATGTGAAACAAAACAGCCCCACAGCACTGGATAGCAGTACATGCTTCACCCTCACAAGTGAGCATTTCAGGCAATCCAAAACTGGGTTATCCGAGGGAGAAGGGCGGATTCCCACTGGTGACATTTGCTGTGTCCCACCACGGCAGAGTTAGTGCTGCTTTACCTTCTCTCATAGAACAGCCAGCAGTGTTATGAGAGATTTGAGGCTGACAAAGTCTCCAGGCCCCTGGAACCAAACTCTACATTGCTTCTCAGATTCTAGATAGCTTTAAAAAAATCCTTTGTGCCCTATATCTAGAGTAACCTACAGGGAAAGGTATTAAAATATAGGACCTAAATGGCAGAGGCCATTCATGGCAGAGGACGGATTTCCCTTCCATTTAAGAGGCTGTTCTGCACTGTGATGTTAGAGGGGAGATCTGGTCAGTAGCAGATGAGTGAAATTATGAGTCATATGGCTGCTTTCTCTTTCTACTCAGCTGGGGAGGATGGCACATCAGAGCCAATTTCTCTCCTCAGGTCTGTATGTACTGGTCTACATACAGCCCAGTATTTTCTTGAGTCCAAAGGGCAGAATTTAGTTCTCCTTTATACTACCTCATATTTACAATCAAAATGTCAGCAACTCTATGCATAGGATTTTCACCCAGTGTAGAGTCACTGTGACCACAAAGGCACCCACACCCACTGCACCTCCAATGTCACTGAAAGCTCAAGAACTGTGCTTTTCAACCTAACTGTGGATGTCTTCCTCCATGAAAGCTGGTGTTAAAAAGTCCCCAAAGTCCCTTGAATACAATCCTGGCTTTCAGAAATTGCCACCAGGCGTTTCAGAGCAAATTCTCTAAGTAATTCAGTTCCCTAAACACAGGTGCCCCACAGAGTCTGGGGGATTCTGGCAGTGTGACAGAAATGCCACAGGACCAAAGGCAGAGACTTTTATGACCAACAGGACGACCCTGTGGAGAAACAGCTGGAATACATGTCAGATATGCTTTCATGTAAAAACACACCTGAATCCCATCTAGAGTGGTCAATCTTTGCACTGATTTCTTTACTGGATTAGGTGCCCATGGTTTTATTTGGAGTGAGAGGTAGTCTACTAAAAATAGAGTTAAGAACCCATGGGTGTTTTCTAAAAGACAAGGGAATATTGCTGAAAAACACACTCACCAATCCTTTGCTGTACCATTATGTGTCCATACAGCTCCAAAAATATTGGTCAGAGTCTGAAATTTCTTACAAAGTAACCAAATAAAGTAACATTTTTATATGGTGAGAAAGCACTGCATTTCCTTTCTGTGGTTTTACATACCATTAAAAATAAATAATAATTAATATTATGTCTACTTCTATTGCTCCATCTTAATATTATCTTACGATCTTACTTTATGTTATCTAATGTTATCTTGCTGTAGATAAAAATAAAGTAGTATAAAGCCCCCAGGTACAGAAGTTCTAGACAAAGAGGCATTCATCACTATCATGTATTTCAAAGCAGATGGGCAGAAATTCACCAGTGGGACAGTTTAAAGAGAGTCTCTCGCTTATAATTTTCCCCTTCAGTCACATGGCATTATGAAAGATCAAAACAAGGAGCTCTGAAGAATGCAAACCTTCAGAAAGCCACACCAAAGGAGAAGGTGAAATATAATGTGATTTACCATTACAGCCACAAAGTCACAAAGTAATAAGAGAGAGAACAAATCTGAGTGTTTAACAGCATCAGATAAGTAGGGGAAGCAAGGGGGGGAGAAAGTACCTTTTAAATTACCCTTATCCAGATGTGATCAGATTTCTGCAGAAAACACAGAGCTGAACCTTGTTCAGTTACAGCACTGAAATTACAGTAAATGGGGTTACTAAAGCTCTTTTCTTTTGAAGACTAGTAGAAATGTTCGCTAGAGCCCTGAAATCCTGCACTGATGAGAGGTTTTATTAGCATATGGATGGATGCATGGATGAAAATCAGGTGAGTAAATTTGTACTTATAGAAGGAAGATTATTTGGCCTAATAAAAGAGAGACAGAGTTTAGGACTGAGCTCAGTGCTCTGATTTTAAGACAAATTGACACAGACTTCCAGATTTTCCACTATGTCAAAGAAATGAAAAAGGCTATGGCCTTCTAAAAATAAATGTGTTGCAGATAATATATGGTGTTGATACCTTTCTGTAGAAAAATTTCAGACAGTAGCATATTTCATGACTTAGGAAATTCAGTGGAACAATTATGTCTGCAATTACATAAGTCTGTGCTGTTTTGACTTTAGCCTAGTTTCATTATATTTTAGGTTTTAACCCAAATCATCATAGGTTTTAATGACTCTAACAGATATCCTTCTAATTTAAACCAGTGGCATCAAGAGCTAAATCAGGTGCTTTGTGCTCATATGATTAAAAATAGATTTCACAGACCCATTCAAGTATCTTACCTTTACAGCTGAGAAGGAGTAAACAGCTTTTGCCTAATACGAATGCAAGAGAATTAATTGGAAAGACACTCTTCACCCCATGTTGGATGAGTGCTCACCAAAGAAAGTTTGTCAACTCCTTGCTTTGAAATACCTCAGTCACTACAAATGAGACAGTGAGACAAGCAGTTAGAAACAGAGTTTATCATATCATGAAGTCCAGCCACATGAAAGATATTGCCCATGAACTAAGATTAGAAAAGAGATACACCTATGATACAGCTATGATAAAAATCCATGAGCAGTATTTGCACCAGAATAACTGTTTTCAAAGAAAACTACGCGACTTCAAAGCCATCAGCTTGTAGGTAGAAAAATCACTTTGTTCAGTTAAGCAGGGAATGGATGTCTCTGACTTAGTGAGATGTTGCATTTGCTCGTCCTTGCTCACACCCACTGCTGACCCATGAGCTTCGACATTTGCTCAGATGGAGTAGAGCAGCTCTGTTTTCTGCCCACGTGAAACACCCAGTTGTATCTGTAGTCTCAACACGCTTTTCATGCCTGAATTTTCTGCGAGAGCAAAGTAGAACACAACACATAAATATAAGACACAGTCCTACCTATGTCTTCATCTAACAGCACCATCTTTGTGAATTCTGCAGAATTTAGGTGCAAAGATTGTTAGTTGGGATCTAATCCTGCTGTAATCCGCAGCTGACAGGTGACTGCCAGCAAAAGTCCCAATTCGTACCCAACACTGCCATTAGGAAAGGTGTCATTAGGCAAGAACAGCCTACTTATGGGAAACTGTAAAACAGGATCTATCTGAAATATCTGTCCTCTCTGAAGGGTAAATCAGCACAGAAATCTGCCCTAAAACTTGACACCACCAAAAAAAAAAGTTTTCAAAGGCATCTAAATTACTTCAATTCAACTTTCTGCCATATCCAAACAGTGACATAACTGGAACAATTTAATAAGCTACTAAGCCTTAGCATTCATTTCCTGTCCCACTCGCCTCCAAGAGCTGTGATCCTGTCAGCTGAGAATGGACAGAGAAAGTGCTTCTGTTCCCCTTCAAAGCAAAAATAGAACGGCTTAAACCACCCTCCAGACATGTATGCAGTTTCCAAATGTTAACCCAGATCCACTTCCTGGCATTTGTTCCTAACATGTTTCCAACCCATTTGAGACAGGTTTATTTTATCCAGCTTTTTTTAGCCCTGTTTCAGAGTAGGAACCACAGGTTGTGCACAGCATCTGATGTGGCACTGCCCCACATGGTTCCTATGCATTGTTGTGATCACAATCCCCGAGTTTTCACCTTCCATAAGGACATGGTGCCAGCACAGACTCACACAGCCATCATGCATTAAAAAAATCCTCAGTACTATAACATCAGTGGGCATTCACAGAAAAAGTTTAGTGCAGAAGCACTGTTTTAAGTAGCCTGATTTTTGCACACAGCTTGAGCATGATCTTCATATCATGAAGGGATGAGGATGTATGTCACATGCCACACTGCAGTCAGTGTGGAGCACTGTATTTGAAAACAGTATTTGAAAATGACTTGACGTATTGTCTGTAGAAAGCCTGTGTTATCCAGGTACACTAAACAAAGCTGAAAAGTAGAAGGAAACTGAATATTCAGCTTTGCCGCTGTTTGAGTCTATGAAAGATTACTGTGTCCGTGTTATTCAATCTCAGTGCAGCAGCATTGCAGGGAAAAAAGTTGCAATAAATTTGGAGAAAGCCCTATAAATCTCCAAAGTTGGAACTGTCCTTAACCTAAGACAAATGAACTTAGATTCAACTCTCCACATGACAAATCATAGAAGAATGACAATAAGACATGATTTAATATGACGGTGCAAAGCATTTCTCTGGGGCATCCCACGCTGACCCCGTGGTCTTCTGCCCAGGGAAGCAGAAATTGGGTTTGATACTCCAAAGAGGGGGGAAGGATGTTATTCCACCAGTAATGTCTCAATAAGGTGTTAGCCTTTCTGAAGTACTTCTCTGCACATATACAATGCTCTGCATCTGTTTCTGAAGCACTTTTTGCCCTTTTATAGTACTGTTTATTGTAATAAAGCATTTAGCATATTAATTCTATTTTAAGGCCCCAGTTTCAAGTTTACAGACACTCTTACTGGTGCTTCAACCCTTCAGGACAGTCTAGGCCCATCCCCTGTGACTTATGTTGCTTTGCTGTTTGTGCAAGGGACAGTGCACATCTGTACTAAAGACATGTCTCAGCAGATTATATCCCTTCTAGAGCTGTAAGAACAACCTGTATCAACCTTTAACTTGCTCAGTGCAATATCCAAAGGCAGACTAAGAAAAAAACTCTTTCCATTTCTCAACTGCTTCTTCCCTGAGGCAAGCAGGAGTTAGCAATGCCCTTCAAAGTATAGATGGTGCCAGGATGACACCATTCAGTGCAGGAAAGAAGTCTGATTTAGTCTGTGTAATGGGTAACAGGACCATATCTACTGAATGCACAAAGGAGCCAGTTCTAGTTCTTAGAGCACTAGTTAGGGACTTAAACGCTTTTGAATTGATTGCACCTAAATCCTTGATATTCCATAGACTCTCTGGGGAAACCTTGGTAAGTCTCTTAGGATAAGCTCCAGCCCAAATCAGACATCTACTCCAATGCAGCTCTTCAAAACATCAGCTGTTGGCAGCAGCAAAGGGGGTTAAGTGAGAGTGTGACCCCAGCAGAGCAAATTCTAGGCAACCCAGGAACTGGGACAGGGCTCTTGTCACGGTCCAACCCCAGCTGGTAACTCAGCCCCCACAGCTGCTCACTCCTCAACACTGAGATGGGGGGAAAGAACAGGAAGGGTAAAAGTGAGAAAACTCAGGGGTTGAGCTAAAGACAGATTAATAGGTAAGCAAAAGCCACACACATAAGAAGAGCAAAATAAGGAATTCATTCACCACTTCCCATGGACTGGCAGGTGTTCAGCCACTTTCAGGAGAGCAGGGCCCCATCATGTGTCACACTGAGTTGGCAAGACAAACATCACCACTCCGAACATTCCCCCTTCTTTCTTCTTCCCCTCAGCGTTATCTGCTGAGCATGATGCCACATGGTGTGAGATAACCCTTGGGTCACTTGGGGCCAGCTGCCCTGGCTGTGTCCCCTCCCAAATCCTTGTGCACCCCCAACCGCCTCACTGGTGGGATGAGGAGCAGAAAAGGCCTCGACACTGCAGAAGCACTGATCAGCAGTAATGAAAACATCCCTGTTTCCGGCAAAATTCCAAAACACAACCCCACATCAGCTACCGCAAAGAAAATTAGCTCTAACCCAGTCAAAACCAGCACAGCTTTATGTTCAAGTCAAAATCCATTTCACTGAAATTAGGTCCTGAAAATTTATTTTTTGCTTCTAAGTCATTCACTATAGGCTCCCTGTTTACTGAATGCACCCAGAATGAGTGGCATCAACATTTGTCTGTGCAAAACATTGTGGTACATTTTTAAATACCAAACAAATGTTTAAACATCACCATCTGGTTGTAGATATATCAATACAAACAACCAAACATGATACAACTAAGTAAGTGTATTAATCAGTGCCTGATGATTAATTCCCACGTCATTTCCCTGCTTCCCTACTGTTCAGTTATTCCTGTGTCTTTTAGACCCAGACTCCTCCACTCAGGGGTGCTTCCATATGTGCAGGTGCCCACACACACAAACACAAACACACAAGCAGGCACATCTAATTACTGCTAGGCACAGTGGGATTCCAATTCTCACCAAGACCTTTGATTCACCCACATTATAAATTATGAAAAACAAAAATAATGGAAAATCCAAGGACAGGAAAAACACCCCACACGACAAGAGCATTCCAGATGCAGTATGCCCAAAGGTCTAATCAGACCCCAGGGCACACAGTGTCTGTCAGACTGTGCTGCCTCTCACTTCAATTACAGCGAGGCTGGGTGTGAAAAGTTGGATGAATATACAAAATCATTTCATCTTTCTGCAGCTCCGTTGGCTAGCTCAGCCATACTTTGCTGAACACAGTAAATCCTACAAGCCACCATCCGCTAAGGAAAAATCCAGAAGTATTTCAAAGTGCAGAGAACCAAGTGACTCAAAGAAAAGAACATCTTTTAGTGGTTTCATTAGTCATATATCCTCCTATTGCACCCTTTTTAGTGCAGTGAAGGGTCCAGATTTCAAAGGAAGGGTTTCTCATTAACTTATCCCAGCCTGAGAAAGAGAGGAATATAAAGCAGAAGTCAGCTAGAGAGATGTGTTCTCCTCATTATCCTCAACTGTCCTTTACTATTTTGTTTCTCATCCTCCCAGTCCTCTGCCAGGTGACACTCCTGTTTTGGCAGAAAAGTTGCCTGTGTAAGGATCAAGAACCAAAACTGAATCCCTCCCTAAATTTCCCTATTATTACCTATTTGTAACAGGGACTACAAAAACATAAACCTGACAGCCACAAACTGTGTGGGTAAGTGTTTCTCGCCTCCTCCATGGCTTCTTGAAATATGCTCCATGTGAACTGTAGGAGAAACAATAGCCAGTAAATCTTTGACAATTGTGGAATACTTCCATGCAGTGTATGTCTGAAATAGATATAAAGCCACAGTCTCTACCATAAACACTAGCAAGAAAAGTATTTTATCTAATGCTAAGTGAATTTGCCAGCAACAACCAGCAATAAAATATATCTGCACCACCCTTTCATTCTCATACTGCTGAAAAATTTCATATACGCACAAAAGAGACTTCTATGGTTTACTGTGTGCACATTTGAATTTGGCTTTCAACAGGAATTAAAATTTCTGAACTCAAATGTCAGAGTCATCATTTAAATATCTGAATAGCTAATTTTCCATCCTCTCTATATAGTTAATGAGACAGGTGTCTTCACTGTCACCTACTCAGACAACTATGTCAAAATTATTTTTTTAATTGATTTAAATATCAGAGTTCTAAACACAGAGCAAGTACTGAGTTCTTGAAAAAATTCATCCAAATCCTTTTTAAAAAGATTTCTTCATGAATCTAAATATAAATAGACTTCATTCTGGCAGCAAAACTTGGTAGATGCTACAATGTAGGTGAAATTTTCCTTTTTGAGAGAAGGCCTACACTGATAACCAAATTTTTCAGATTCTCTGACTTCTGCTCTAAAAATGGAAGTGTTTTATGCAGTATCATTTCCAAGAAAAGTGAACCAATTATATTTGACACATTCTGCTTTCCAGCTTGCTCTTCTTTTCTTGGAGATTCATGGAAAGGAGATATGTGCCACATAATGCTCTTCCCTGCTCACTGACTGCATTGTCTAATCGAACAGGTGATGGATGTTCTCAGGTGGTCAGATTGATTCCTCTGAACCACTGCAAAACAGCAGCACTGTAACTCCCCCTCAAAAAGAATGAACAACGAAGAAGTGATATAAATGGCTCCTAAAAGTCATCTGCTCTCTCCAGTGCCACTTGATAATGAATAGAGACAACAATCAAAAAGGAAGAGAAGCCAGCTTGATAACCTGGTCTGGCGCAAAGTCAAGAGTAAACCAGTTTAATCATGAATCCTGCACATGCACCTCATGGCAAGGAATGGAACCCCACTACCTCGGATGTAAATGTCAGCCCTGCAGATGACAGTGACAACATTCTAAGCTTCTCTTTTCCTCATCGAAGCGTTTTAAATATGTTAAGATATTTCCTCAACAAGCAACACTTGCGTGTTGGAGCCTCATATCACCACTACTTCAAAGCAGAGGGTTTTGAAGCATGTTCTTGGCTCTCACTAGGAGAAATCACTCATGTAACAAGAATGCAAGGTGCAGTTGCAGCAGGTGTCTACACTGCATCATATCTATTCAAATGAATTCAACACCCACTGAATTACTTTGCATATTAAGTGAACAAGGTTGTCATTTTCATTTGCCTTTAGCTTTCCCCTGCAGATGATCTAGGGCATTTGCTCTGTCCTCTTTTGCAGGAGCACAATGTGCATACAGGGATTTGGGTGCCTTCTCTATACTTGAAGGATGAATAGAGGAGGCACTGCAATCTCTGTGCTTGAAGAAAGTTAAACAATGTTCCCTCTCTGCACCTTTCAGACAGTTACATTACTTTCCTCTAAGCCGCTCCGAAGAACATGTCAGCAGTTAATGGAAAGCAATCTTCAGCTTCTTTGGGCTTGCCTCTCCTGTGTTACCTCCACAGAGGTCCACATCTCCACCAAGGAGCCAGTGCAGCCAATACAGCTCAGCTAACCACACAATGTGGCAGGACCAATTGCTCGGTGCGCCTGAAATTCAGAATACTTGTGTGAAGGCTTATATGAGTGTATGTACAATGTCTAATGGTTTCTCATACTTTTAGAGGCTGGTTTTCAAAATGCTTTAACAAGACTAGCTCTGGAACCACAGAATCATAGAATCACAGAATGGTTTGGGTTGGAAGTGACCATATAGATCATCTGGTTCCAACCTCCCTGCCATGGGCAGGGACCTCAGGGAATCATTTGTTCCACTGAAGAAATAGGAGGAAGAAGGAAATGAGTTTGTCGCTTGTCATGGTTTAACCTTGGTAGGCTCAGTACCCGTGCAGTAGGATGGGGGAGAGAATCAGAAGGGTAAAAATGAGAAACCTCACAATTTGAGATAAAACCAATCTAATAAATAAAAACAAATCAACAAATAGAGATGAAAAGAAAAAAATCAAGTGATAAAAAACCCCCAAAGTGCTCACCAGCAACCAAACAAGGCCCAGCCAGTCCTCAAAAAATATCTACCCCAATCAACATTCACACAGACATAGAGTTTCCTGAACACATCATTATATGGTAAGGAATATCTCTTGGGTCAGTTAGGGTCAGGGGTCCTGCCTGTGTCCCTTCCCAACTCCTCGTAACAAAAACATCTCCTGTTTGTCAACACTGTCTTTATCACAAATCCAACAGCATAGCACCTTAAAAGCTGCAGTGAAGAACTTCAACTATATCCCAGCTAAAACTAGTTCATTGGTGGATCAAGTATCCTGCAGGGATCAAAGAAACAGGAA
Organism: Callaeas wilsoni; assembly: GCA_013398955.1. Classification (NCBI taxonomy): domain Eukaryota; kingdom Metazoa; phylum Chordata; class Aves; order Passeriformes; family Callaeidae; genus Callaeas; species Callaeas wilsoni. Next base: position 241,729 of record VWPU01010352.1, read on the forward strand.
TTTAAGCATATTGGGAAAAATTAGGGGGGTAAAGAGATTAATTCTGTGAGGACAACAAATGGATTTTGTTTCTAATTGACTCCCCCTTACATGAAAATGCTTCTTACATGCAATATTTTATCTGTAAATGCTAGGAGATAAATGATGGTGATACAGTTAATGGAATTCATCTAAGTTACCTAAAGATTTGGAGATCCTGTTCAGACTACTTATCTGGCTCCCCAATAGCCAAAGGAGTGGGACTGACAGTGCCAGAAGTCAGTTCACTTCACCTCTGTCAAAAGACTACTTTTTCTCCCCTCTCTGAATGTTCCTGCTTCTCCTTAGTGACTACAAGAGTAAGCTAGAAAAATGACTTGGGCTTAATTCCTAGGCTTTGGACAGCTGAACATAAGTAACTGAAATGCGAACCACACCTTTGGAACACCATGGGAAAGAGGCATTAAAAACAGGGGTTTGGAATGGTCTGGAACAGAAGCCTTTCTGTGATGTTTAGGTGGCAGTTGCATGTGGCACTGCATGTGACACTAAGAGACCACCATTTCCACAGTGGAAACTGATTTCCAAATGGTGCAGACACACACAGTCCTTCTGCCATGTTCGAGGCAGCAGCATCCTTTTCCAAGATCAGTATCCTATGCGTTTCACATGAGCATTGATGGGGAGAATAAGTATTACTTTGGGGATAAAAAAAGTAACAACCTTTATTTTAAATGAAATATTTTTAAGTGGCAGCAGGAGCCTATGGTTCCTGAATCCTGGCTGTGGAGACTCCCTTGTGAATTTTGGAATATAAGTGTTTTTGCCAAGTGTACAAATGACCTTTGTTTCTGCAAGAAAACACCTGTGTATTTCACTTTAATGTTTGTCTGTCCACCATACTTAGACAATAGGTGGGATAACATGCACATAAAAGATATACATCAGTATATTGTCATGTGTTGGACGCTGGCCAAATGCCAGTGCACTCACAAAAAACTATTCATTCATTTTCTTCTGCAGTAGTTGACCAGAGGAGGAGAAAGAACAATTAAAATGTTTATGGGGTGAGATAAGGATTAGGAGAAAACACTTTAAGGGCAAAAGAGGCTCAAAACTTTAAAAATATAAACAAAAATTTATTAACAGAATTTAAAAAAAAAAAAAAGAGAACTAATACAAACTTTTAGAGTACCTCTCTTCCCCTTTTCTTCCCACGGACAATGAAGAGAGACAAAACATCGGGCTTTTAGTCAGTTTGTCACCTTTCAAAATATAAATATTCCTTCAGTTCATTTAGGGAGAGGAGTCTCTTTTGCTGTGCCATGGGGTCTTTCCCACGAGAGACAGTTCTTTGTGAACTTCTCCAACGTGGTTCTAAATTTCATGAGAGCAGTTCCTGCCTGAAAAACCTGCTGCAACGTGAGACCCTCCCACGAGCAGAGCAATCTTCCCACAACTGCTTTTTCTTGTGGGCCAAAAAGTTCATGGAGTATAGTCTTTTAAGGATGAGCTGTTCTAATACAAAAGCATGGGTCATCTTCCTCTATCTCTGAAAGCAAGAGTTCTCTCTCTCTCTGTTTAAGCCTCTCACCAGATCACATCTTCTCAGCATCCACACGTTCCAGCGTGAGTGCTTTTTCTCACAGGCTGCGGGTGAATTCTGCATGTCCCCATGCACTTCACGAATTACAGGGAAATAGTTTGTTGTATTATAGTGTTCATTATGGCTTGCAGAAGAATCTCAGCTCTGAGGCACACAGCACCTCCTCCTCCCCTCCCCTCCTTTGCACTGACCTTGGTGTGGCCATGTTGTTCTCCTCATGTGTCTCCACCTTTCCCTTTCCTCTGACTCAGGAGAGAATTGGTGTTCATAAGTTTGTTTTTCCTCAAGTTCTATCAATTGAAAAGTTTTTATAGAGTTCTGCAGCGCTGAAAGGCTGATTTCATCCAGGCTCCACATTGTGAAATCTCTTGCCATGCTTTTCACTGCTGATCATGTGGTCCCTGCCGGTGCCATGTGGGCCGTGCTGGCTGCTGCGGTGTCAGCTCCATTTAGTGCCTCTGTTCATGCGGGGCGCCGAAAAGGAGAAGCTGCTGCTGCCATTTCTTTTGCCCTTCTGTCTGCAGCATGGCTGGCTAAAAGTGGCTAAGCAAATGAAGTTCATCGTGAGCCATGTCAAGATGGCAGCAACCGCATGGCGCCGCCTCAGCCGCTGGGGCGTCTCGCGGTGCCGGGATGGCCCCCGGTGGCATGGCCCCGGCGGCTGCGTCAGGAAGGGCCCCGACCCCATCGGGAAGGGGCCCAGCCCAGCAGGCCCCTCACCACTCCTCAAAGGCGAGGAAGAAAGAGAACTTCCCTCAGTGTTTTTCCTTCCTTAAATATATTATCATAGAGGCGTTACCACCTTTTCTAATTGGCTTAGCAGTGTGCCTGTTCTCAGAGCGGGCCAGTGATTGGTTTTTTCCAGGCATGGAGGAAGCTTTTAGCAGCTCCTCACAGAAAATCACTTCTCTGGCTGCTTTCTTCTCTCCTCACCAAAAAATCAACCCATACAAAACCACTGCATATACACATATTGAACTGCTCCCTATACAATATTATTATGCTGCACTTTCAGCTTCTAAACTAACAGAGAAATTGAGAACTTGACTTTCAGCTGAATGGAAAAACAGACCAAATGTCACTCGTTTTAGAAAGAAATAGGAAAAATGCACTTAATTCAAGGAAACTGTATTTGATTAATATATTCTGAGAAGTTCATTGTTGGTGTAGATTAGGCAAGATGGTCTATAGATTCTAGAGGAAGAGATTTGAATACACTATTAAATACAAATCAGATAACTTAAAAAATCAATTTTCTTCAAGGGAAAAAGTTCTCTCAAGCCAAAAGAGTTTCAACTAATTATATCAAGAAAGTGCATGTAATGCACTGTATATGCACCAGTATAGATTTTTTGTCTGTTCATAGAAACAGGCAGGTAGAAAACTATGGGAGATGAGCACAGCCCAATTCAAAAAGCAAATTTTATGGCCTTTTGCAGATATATGACTTTGACCTAAACTGGGTTTTGATCAATTTCCACATTGTCATCATTCTCCAAAGAAGATGAGAGTAGCTATAACTTATAAGGAGAACTCAAAGCAGAAAATGATCCCTTATCAGATGGAACAGGGACAGCTCACAAGTGAAACCTGGTCATGGAACAAGAAATTGTATGGATGCACTCAAGCCTTAATATTAGATAAATTTATTTAAGATGTAGCACTTCACATTTTCTTAAATGTGACAGCCCAAACTAAAGCACACTTTTCTGAGTTTGAGTTCTGATGAATCCATTCCCTCCTTTCATGTAACATCATAAGGGACAAAAAGGATATTTACCCCAGAACAGTCTTCCAGCACCTTCAATCACAACAAAATGAAATGGAGAAAGCATTAGTAACTATATACTGCTATCAAGATCTCATTGCCACCAATTATCAACACAGGCCTCATTAAGGAAGTCATCTACACCTGTGTCATTAAAGATTTAATAAATACGACACCAGCAGATGGCAATCTGAAAGGTGCAACAAAGGTCCTGAGTTTTATAGGATCAGTGCCTGTAAACTGCAGACGGCTCTGCAGACTACACCTTACCTCAGCCATAAGCACCTCATTGCACTAGCCGGGATAATTGGAAAACAAATGGTATTTTGAAATTTCAAGGAATGTGTTAATTTCAAAAAAAATTCAATCGATTTCAAACACCAAAAATATTAAAGAATAAAAATTCACTTCTGGGTCTGGAGCAAGGATGATGTCCTGGTGTCCCCTTTAACATCTACCCTGCAAAGTCCAAATAAGAGTCTAGCATCTACCATTTACTACAGAGTGCAGACCTTAGAAGGCTAAGGGGAAGAAGGCCTTAAATTTCATAAATAAAAATTTCATTTATTAAAAGGGAAAAAAAACTGTGGGTAAAAACCTTTTAGCTCTCTCCCTAGTTGGTATAAAAGCGGTACTTTGAATGAATGGTGTCTGCTATGTATTCTAGGCTGCAGACATATTGATCCACCAGAGACATCTTGCTATTGCTATATAATAATATTTTAAATCCTTTTATTTCCTTCTTAGGATTCAGCCCCACATATAAGAGAATATACCCCTAAGGACTGGACAACATCTGGTGTATACATAGGGATGAATCACAAGATGGATATAAAGAAAGAAAGATCTAAAATCCCTCGACAAAGTAGCTGTTTCAATCCTTTAAGAAGTCTACTGAAAGTTGATCTTAAATGTGATTTTAGGAGCCAAAATTTTTTCTAAACGATTTATTTTCTTTACAAAAGAAAAATTTTTCTTCAAAAATAGAGCTGCCATGTGGATCCCCACAGCAGTGGAGCTATTTTCTTTCAAGATATGGTTGCTTCTTAACACTGTAATTAAGTTTGAATAATGCTGCCACAGTAAATCATGCACTTTACACAATTACTGTACAGAATGTAAAAGGGAAATAAAGTATGATGTGAGCTTTGTTAAACTTAAAATACACTTGACAATCACTTTACTTAATTAGATACATTTGCCTCCTGAAAAAGTTGCTGTACTAAAGGTGATGTTCACCTTTCCAAGGAAAATAATCCTCTCCCAGAGCCAAAGGCATATATCCCACCCCTATTTATTATTATTACAGTAACATTTCTGTTTGAAGCATCACTAGCCCAGCAGCCAGGGGACATTTTTCTACTCCCAACTCTGTCAACGATCTGCTCTGTGTTCTTGGGCTGACTGTGCCAGCTCAGTGCCTCTGTTTCCAGATCCATTGCATGCAAGTCTTTTCATTTTGGAAGTTATTATAATACTATGTACAACATAATAGCTAATAATAATTACTGTAATATACATAATTATATTATGGGCCATGTAGAGAATAGTAGTTATAGTAAGAAAACCTCAATACTTTGAGGAAATTAACATTTTGTGGTTATAAACTAACCTAGATTTACAATTCCCCAGGTTTCATGAGGTTCCTTTAATAATTTTAAATAGTGTTTTCTTTTAAAGGACACGTAAGAGTTCTTTTTCTTTGTACATTCACAAGAGACTAGAATATGCACAGGGCTCAGACAATATTGTCCTTTTGTGCAGCTTGGCAGAGCTCCATTTATTTCCATGGGGTTGAGTCAATTTACATCAGATGAGAATCAAGCTTTTGTTTTCCTCTACCTTTCAGATACTGATTTATTTTAAGCACCCATAGTGATAAAACTGAAAGACTCATCTACTGTGGTTTCATATCTGTGAAAATCATTATTCTTCAGGGGGAACTACAGAGAGTAAGTTCTGTTCTGGACTCCTACCAACATAGTAATGAAGAGTGAGGTGGTGGGTTTGAGTGTGATGCTGTTGCTCCACACAGCTAAGGATGAAAATGAGCAGCAACTCATGTATTTTCTTTCTCCCCCAAGCCCAATTCTACGGAACGGGCACCAGATGTACAATTAAAATACTCTGAAAGCTCTTTTAGGTCCAAAACAGCAAAGTTATGTGCCTTGTCTTGCAACACGTCTCTCCATCGAGATTACAGGGTGGCATAGAGTTAGTGATCCCACCTGCACCACCCAAGAAGTATCCTGGATCAACGAGAACCTTCCTTGTGTCTCTCAGCACACCTCCCTGGGTGCTTCAAGTCTTCTTAAAATGGCCAAGGTCTGAACTCTTCCCAGAACTTTTAAAGTCTGCCATGGACATCCTCAATATAGGTTGATTGTAATCAGAAGCATAAAGAACAGCCAAAAATGTACCAAAAATTTTGATATTATGTGGGTTCCACATCAATTAAATCTTCCATACTCCTAAGGTTAATTGCTCATATGCTGCTTTCAATTAAAGGGTCATCTGAAAAAATGGTCAAAACCCAATTTAATTCCACTTTTCCCCGTTTTTATCCACATGTGTCACTGTGACAAATAGTTCCCTCAGGCTACAGTATCTACGTGTTCCAAGAAACACCATTTCATGATATTATTTATTATTTAATAATCTAATTTAATAATTAACAATTGTCTTTAATGTTAGTTATTAATATTATGAACACTAAAACTAATAAAGCCTTATTCCTAAAGGAATCATGTCTTGTGGTCGTACCTCCTGATATGTAACAAATTGCATGTTCCAACTAAGATCTTTGTTCTGTTTTGGAGCATAGAAGGTAATCTTCCATGTGGCTTCTCCTGTGTCTGGACAGTAGTCACTCCAGAGCCTTTCCCTAATTCAGACTGTAACGAGTCTTATCTGTTTTGACACTCCCACCACTCTGTAATCAGGCTTGGCACTGGTCAGCATTTTCATGCAAATAACAGAAAATCAGGATAAAAAATGACAAATAGGTGACGTATCATGGAAATTTAGGGATCTGTTTCCCCAGAGGAGGTCTTTCCTCTCTCTGGAATGTCAGTGAGAGAAGGAAAGGAACGATGAACCAGTTCAGCTCAGGTTAATACACAATTTTTCATACCAGAAGGTAAATCGATAAATGGTTGCCTAGATCAATTTTCTGTCATGTCTATGCAACATACTGAGGAAATGTAGCAAGGGAAGCACTTGAGGATGTGGCAGGTAGGAACAGAACCGGCATTTTGATTATTATATCTGGAGAGTTTTGAATTACTAGATTTGAGGTGGGGGGAGGATTTTTCTTTCCACAAGTGAGACTGAGCTGTGTATTTACCACACATACACATCAATGCATTGGTTGTTTATGCTCTCTGGTTAACTGTAAAAAATGTTATACTATTTAAGTGTGACGGTCTCCACTAAAATTATAGAAATGTATTTATGGGAGGCTCAATATGTACAGCAGTTGTTTATTAAGGTCATTGGTATAAAATATATGACTGTGTATCATTACCATGCTGAACATACAATACACCAGTGGGGCACCTTGGCAGACGCATGAGCCTTTCCCAGACAGGGCTGGGGCTGATGATCAGGCAGTGAATGTGCTGCAGCCTCTTCTGCTGTACCTCCCCTGAGCAGAGGTTATTAGAGCAGCATCCTGCCCAGGCTAAAGTCACCAGGTGCCAGCCCACAGGATTACAGGTAGAAGGCTTTGAGTGTCCAGTCTCTTAAAGCTGCATTGTGCAACTCCAGCAGAGCAAAACAGATTTAATGTCAGCTTATTGGCAAACCCACTGGTGTGACCATATCCCAGGTGGAAATCACAGCACCTTTTGTATTAGCCCAGGAGCAAAGCATCTGTTTGAGAGATGCCAGACCAGGGCTTCTATCTGCTTCTGCTCCCCTCTTGCCTCGTAGGATGAGAGAACAACTGGGATCCTGAAAACATTCCTGTATCCCAGTGGATTCATGCTGGGTTTCTTTAGTCCTCTACTATCTCTCCATACTCACCAATGATTTTGGTTAACAATTACATGTGTGTTTTGATAATTATAGGTGTGAATTTTAAAATCTCTTTTAAGTTTTTTCTAAAGTGGCCTGTAACAAAGCTGAAAAGAGAAGGCACCTAGGTTTTATTTTTGTACTAAATAAAGCTGCTTCTTTGGACTGCTGTTAATTTCATATAATACAATACTGCATTCTGAAATAAAAGCAGATATTTCTAGATTTTTTTTTTCCCCCAGAGCTGAAAACCAGGGAGAGTCCAAGTGACTGGTCCAGGAGAGCTGTTAAAAGTAAGAACTCCTGCAAAAAATTTCCAGCTTGCACTCTGATGCCAAATTTTGCAAGCATCCTGTTTACAGACTGGGACATTCAAGTGAAATCAGACCAGTGGGCCTGATTTCAAAGCTAAAAATAAAATTGTAAGAAGACTGTGTAAAGCTACAGCTCTAATCCCTACAGAAAAAGGTAGGGCACCTTTTTCAATTTCATAAGAATTTTAAGAACCCTTCTCTCCTCCTAACACAGCTTGAGACTTAGGAAAAGTACTGCTTTTAAGAAACTGTCCCGCTGGAACTCAGGCCAGATGCAGAGGCAGAGCACAGCCTAACTTCCCTGGCCTGTCATCACAGAAAATGAGTTTATTACAGCAGGCAGAGGGAGAGGTTTGACAGACAGCTGGCCATCCGAGCACTCCGTTATTAAAGCCTCTGTTTGGCAGGATGCTTTGTTTGAAAGCCATGTTTGTGAAAGCAGCCTCTGACCACCAGCATCTGCATTAACTATTAGTTTTATGAAGTACTAACTGCTTCACAATGTCATTGGCACAAAGCAAGCTTAGCCCTCTTCCTACTTGAAGAAGAAAGAAAAAACAACTCCTGGGGTTATTTAATTTTTTTGCTAACATATGTTGTGAAAGGCCTCACAGCAGCTTGAACAAACCCAGAGCTACAGCTAGAGGCATGCTGAGACCTTCTCTTTTGCAAAGAAAAAGCTGAAACCTTTTTGCTTTCATCAGGAGAGACAATGAGCATGGAGCAGGCTGAAGCACAGGTAAACTTTGTCTTGTCTGGGCTGCCATGAAGGTAGAACCAAAGAAGACCTTAATAGTGTAATAGGTGTATTTTCTTGTAGTAAATCCAGGCACAACACACAGGTAGGAGGTTAATACAGTTTTATTACCAGAGCTCTGGCATCTACACCTCTCTCCAACAGCCAGTCCAATCTCCAGCTGCTCTGTGGCTGTCAAATTAAAACCATCATAGAATAACAGAATTATTTCTGTTGGAAAGGACCTTAAAGATCACTTCATTCCTACCCCCCTGCCGTGGGAAGGGACACTTCCCACTAGACCATGTTATGCCAAGCCCCATCCAACCTGGTCTTGAACACTTCCAGGTATAGGGCAGACACAACTTCTCTGGGCAATCTGTTCCAGCACATCACCATCCTCAGAGTAAATAATTTGTTCCAATAGCCAATCTAAACCTACTCTCTTGCAGTTCAAACCAGTTACCTGCTGTGAAGCACCAATTCATATACCAAGGCAAGGTATTTCTATTTTTTATTCCAGTTTGTGAATAGTAGGGAGCTTGGTGGTAACCCAGCTGGCTCCCTGATTATCAAAACTTTACACAACTTATACACGTTAACAAAGGCATAATCATTATTGGTTGCAAATTACATAACTTTTCTGTTAATTAGTACCCAAATCCCTACTTGCTGGTTGTATCTCTTGTTTCTCATGTTAATTATTCCAGAGGTGCAGTTCCTCCATCAGTTTGAGTCGGAAGGCCATTCTGAGTAGGTGGTCAATGGGTCCGTGGTTGCAATCTGCCACAGCTGGAATTACCTTTCCCTCTGTTATGGCTCTGTTCTGCCTTCACGCTTGGTGGTTGTTGCCCAGACAGCCCATTCATCTTGGGTTTGCCTATTTTTTCATTAAAACAACATTCACAATGCAATCGCTTAATCATAACTGCCCAGCTATAGCTAATGATTAACACCTAAAAACAATTGAAAAGTTTGATTTAAATCTTAAGGGACTCGAGTCATTTTATACCACTATCACTGAATGTCCTTGTAAATAGTCTCTCTCCATCTTTATTGTAGGCTTCCTTCAGGTACTGGAAAGCACCTATAAGGGAAAGTGCTCTTCATGGAAGGGGGAATAATAAAAATAAGTCTGGATTCCTGCCACAGAACTACTACTTCCCTACAGACATACCCAAAGCTCTTGGCCATTCAACTTACGTTATTTAGAGATTCCTGAGCAATGCTCTCAAAGCTGTAAACATTTGGGCCCTTCTAAGAGGATATTTTTGCCTTTCTCCTACTTAAACCTAAAAATTACTCAGATCCAGACTTGTAAAGCCTTTATGTTACTCTTTCCCTAAAGGTATGTTTGGGATCAGTCAAATCATTGCCCAATACACCTGTCCTCTGCCAAGGGTACATTTACTTGCTCCTACACACACACACACACATAAATACAGCACATACAGCACACAGAATGTGCAGACAAAAATGTACAGTTGCTCCCACGTGAGGGAGGATGCTCCTTATCCCCACTTATGAGGAGGCCAAGCAAGCATGGCCATTCATTGAGAAAACTCCAGACCACTTCATGTGGAGCTTCTCTGCATTAGGACTAGGACATGGATGGGCTGCAAGATAAGAACCACAGGAGCAGGGGAGTGATTGGAATGAATCATCACTTCATTCAGCAGCAAAATGGGGCCATCACAGCCAACTTCAGCATTCGGTCTCTTGGTGGACTATATTTATGCCCTGTCTACGGTTAATGAAGAGACAGCACCTGTACTTAAATCCTAGGACCATCCGGTTCTGCACAGTCTCAGGGCTGGGCACTGGCCACAGTCATATCCTTCCTAAAACTTGGGAATTTCCCCTCCATTCCCTGGCTCCCCTGAAGAGAAATCTCTGCAGGTTAGACACACTCCAGGGCACCTTCAGAATCTAATCCATCTTGTTTATCCTAGACACCTATCTTACAAACTGAACCACCCACCTATATTTCTGTTGACTGTAGATGACTCACTGGACAGCTAAATTCAGATGAAATGAATTCCTTCTGAAATGTTCTGCAGGATTAGACTCTATTTTACAATTACATGGTATTGTAGGAGTTTGAAATGTTTTATCTAAATTAAAAAAAAAAAAAAGAAAAAAAATCAAAGAAAAAACTACAAGAACTCATACTTTTAAGCTTAAGTCCCTAAATACAGCAAAGCTGTGAATTTTTTCAGTAATCCATTTTCAGCAGTGGTAGGAACATGTTGACTTCCTCTATTAAGTATTATAATTGGTAAGAAAATGAAACAGAACTGAACAAAAGGTCTTTGGCTGCTGTGTTAGCTATCACCTCCAAGAATAATTTTCATCTTGCAATTGTAATAGCCAATCTACAGCACAGAATTTATATAAGACATTTTTGGCTGGTTTATGAGAGAAAAATCTTGGCATTCTCATAAACATCCATGTATGTGTCTTAAAAGTAATGTTCATAATTTACATAAACTAAATAAGGTAAATTGGAAATTTCAGCTCTCAGGCAAAAAGTGTCTAAAAGGCAATTTCAGATTGATCTAAATGCCAGAAGGACTAAAGTCTACTAAAATATTGTCCCTTTCCTCAAAATGATAATACCTCAAACCTGAGCACACTCACACAGACACACACGCTGCACAGACTCTTGTACGTGTCACCTCCTCCTGTTAAAATCCAGAGAATTTTGTGCCAATGTACTATTCTTTCTGCACTCCAAGCATCTTTTCTAGTCTAGTCAGTTTAAAAGCTGGTCCACTGTATCTTCCTGCACTTCATTTTGATTTCAGTGCTGTAAATTGTCAGGTAGACCCGTTACAAAAGGTCACACTGTCAAGTGTTTGCCGTCTGGACCCAGCCAGACCTGAGCTGCTCCCAGCCATATCTCCCCTCTGGAAAGCTCTCAATTCTATTGCTCTAATGCAGCCTGATTCCCAGGTCTTCTTCCAAGAGAATGCTCAGGTCGGTCACTCTCCATTTTTTTCCGCCGTGGTGTTGCCAAATCTGGAGCATGCAAATCCCTTTTCGTTTTTTTTTCCCCCAATGTGATAATCATTCTCTTTTGTCAGGCACCCTGCCTGTGCATCTGCAGCCAGATAAAAGGAAACCAAACTGGATCAAAAAGATGATTAAACCAAATGTCACTGTTTCACACCCACCTTGACATCTCTTCAAAAGGCTGTAAATTATCAGAGGACTCAGCAGGGGAGAATTGAGCCTGGACAAATAAAGATTTACCATTCAAGTTTCTCATGTGTTTTATCAAGTTCTGACTTGGCAAAGGAAAATTAGAGAAATTCACTAAACACAAAAGTGTTTTGAGGGTTATTCATGGGATATTTTATGTTGCTTTAGTAGCTCATGGCCATTATTTTAAAAATTACATTAAAAGCAAGGAAAGAAAGGAACAGAGTTTAGCCCTGAGGTTTATTCCTGTTAAGTATGCAAATGAAATTCACATAGATCTCTAAAAGGATATTTATTGTGTTGAAAATAATAAGTAAAAGTGTTTCAAAATGGTTCTTCTTTCATATCCTTGTTCTTATGAAAGTCCATTTACTGTAAAGGACAGTTAGTAAAAAGGTGTGTTTTATTTCAAGCTATAAATAGCTGAACTTTGCTAGTTCTCTCAGAGGGACACCATGAGACAGTTGCTTAGATCACACACTCGATGTTAAGGAGCATAAAATTCCAAGCCCTCCAGATAAAAAACTTTCTTTTTTTTTAAAAAAGGTATTGGGTACTCAGGCTATGTACAGACCATGTACTCTTCTTCTTTTTCTAAATATAGTGTGTCTGAGTGTGTGTTCATCCAATAAGAATCATGAATCAAATATATTTGAAATTGAACAAATTTCACTGAAGGTTAAATTTTAAATACTATCTCAAACTCCACCTATCAGGGCAACATCCTGAAGTGCTGCAGAGGAAGAAATATCTATTAAGAAAGGAAGGGGAGAAAAAACACCTTAAATCAGAAAAGATAATAGGGGATTTCAAAAAATGTCTCAGTCTTGCCACTTATTTCCCATGTGGTCTTGGTTCATTGCCTATATTTTTACCACAAATTTCCAATAAATAAACCAAAACACAATCCCATCTGGTTTCTGAGAGGTTTAGTGTTCATAAAATAGTAGCCCAATCAATCACTGATGTTACAGGAATGCCAGACATTATTAAGAGTAACATGAAAAATGAGCAGGAAACCAACTTTTCAAGAAGTTTGGCGTTTATTTTGCCTTCTCTGTTTGCTAAATTCCAAAGTTATGTAAATAACTCCTCCAGATGAGTTAATAAAAATACTACCCTCATCCTGGTTTCCATTTCCTCTGCAAAGGACACTTCTTATGCTCTGTAAGAAACGAGACAGGCTGGCGAGGAAGCAGCTCCCCGTACCCCGAGGTCTGCTTGAAGGAGCAGATGCTGCCAGGCTGACACAGAAAAGAAGGGAGTAGAAAGGCACTGAAGGTCTTATGTTTAGGAAACAATGTCCCCTGACTAAACATTTCAAAATAAATAAACCAGCTGACTAAACATTTCAAAGGAAATAAACCACCTGTTTTTGAAGATATGGGGAAAAAACACACACACATTTTCAAGATGAGAGGCAGAATTCTTACAAGGAAAATGAGCAAAATTTCCTTAGAAGTCTGATGGCATTTCCCCCAAGTGGCAGGAAACAACTGACTTGGGACAGCCAGCTGAGAGCCCCATCACAGCTGCTCAGGATGAAACTTCTCTCAGAGCTTGGCTAGGAGGATACAACTCTTTGAAAATTGAACTCATGGAGGAGTATAGGAGATATAAAGCATTTGTAGATGCTCCAATGTACATCATCAGTTGATGGATGTCTGTTGCTGGCACCAAAACATGCAAAGAAAGTGTAACCAGGTGGGACCTGCCTGGCCAGTAGGTTTTGTCCTGGCAGAACAGAAATGGTAGGAACAGACATCTCATCTAGCAAATGAGAAACACAGAGTCATGGAACATCCTGATTTCGAAGGGACCCACATGGATCATTGAGTCCAACTCCTGGCTCCTTGAGGGCAGCCTAAAAGTTAAACCACGTATCCAAAACCCAGGAGGTGTTGTTCAAACACTTCTTGAACACTGAAAAATTACTTCATGGAAAGGGTTTTCAGGCACTGGAAAGGGCTGCCAATGGGAGTAGTGGAGTCACCAACCATGGAAGTGTTCAAAAACGTGCAGAGATGGCACTTGAGGACATGGTTTAGTGGTGAACATTTAGCAGTGAACCACCATTCAAGGTGGCTGACAGTTGGACTTGGTGATCTCAGATGTCTTTTCCTACCCTAACCTCTCCGTGATTCTATGAATTACGAAAGAGAGATTTTCATGGTTTCACCTTGTAGTGTGAAGTGCAGACTCTGTCAGAAAGACACAAAGTTTGATGTTTTGTAAGCCTACATGAACATGAATGTAACCAGAGACCATGAACAGAGGCACTGGGCACTGAGAGCAAGGCTCAGTTGCTGAGACACTCAGTGCTGGATGAGGCACTTCAGGTTAAGACCAAGACCTGTGGGAGACCTGCCCCCTTCCAGACCATCAGCTGGAGATGAGCACTGATATCCTGGGCATCCCATATGGCACTAGGTACTTTTATTTATGCAGTTTCTTCCTTGTGAACAAAACACCCATTGCGGGGGGAGGAAAAAAAGTTGTAATAAAAGCTCTCTGAATAGCCACTCAAAAAGTGGAATTAGAGAAATCCTGAAGAGAAAAGACAGAAGTAATGTCAACTATTTTAGGAATGTTGATGACTCAGCCCAGTACTTGTAAAGCCACCTTAATTACCTGGAAATTTCTATCAGACTGCAAGGCTCCTAAATAAAAGGGGTTTAGAGATTTTTTTTCAATATCCTCTCAGTAAGCTCACACATAATAATAACCTGTTTGAACCAAAGTCAAATTTGAAACACACTCAAAATAGACACCTACCTAACCATGATTTTATTTTTAAGTTTAAACCATCTTAATAACTGTATTTTCTTTCCATAAGACTTGAGTCTTAGTTGCAGACAAGAAGAAAATTGTACCAGATAATTTAAAAGAAGTGAGAAAGCAATAGTTCCTGTGTTTAAGAGGTTATAATCCAAATATAAAACAGGAGACAACAGATGGGTGTTCTCTGATGGAAGGACACAGGAAAATGATAAGGCAGAAGTTGTTCATTATGAATGAAGATGGAGTTAGTGAAAATAAAGAAAAACCTTCATCCCTTTTGTTGAGGGCACCACAGAAAACACTTTTTTTAAAGGGCATTTGAAAGCAGGTGATGTGATAATTTGAGGTATATCTCTGTTACATTACCATGAATTGGAAAAAGCTTAAGTATACTTCAGAATTCACCATTTAGAGGATGAGGAATGACATGAAGGGCCAACACAAAATGATTTCAGAAATACCAGTGGTAGTAAAAAGACCAGATGTGGGATAAAGATGAAAGTGAGCAACAAACACAGGCAGCTAGTTTCTAGCAGCTTTGACAAAGGAATTCTAGCAGAAAGATTTTAAAATACAGCACACCTTTTATATGTTAATTCAGAAGTGAACATGCAGCTTTTACAGTAAATAAAGTAAGGCCTCATATAGGATGTCTTCTTACAACTTCATTTTAACAATGAAATTAATATACCTTTTAGACAGATGAAAAATTCTCTTGTAATTAAGTTTAATATTACTAAAGTCAAGGGAATCCTCTTCATTCATTTCAGAATTAGACTTGCTCTTTATTAAAAACACTTGTATTTTTTTAATTCAATAAATTAGTCTGATTTTTATTGATTTAATTTTACAATGGACAATGAGCCATGGAAAAGCTAAGAAGTTATTTTTTTGTCCCCAAATTACTGAGGGTTACTATAGGATCAAAACAGAATTTGGTGATTTTTTTCTCAAAAGTGCTATTTCCATCCTAATGTCAAACCATTTTGCAGCATTGAACTCTTGAGGTAAAACCTGTGGCACTTATTGAAGGTGGTGCACATAAAATGTAACTTTTCTCCTTGGTCATCTTTGTTCCCTAAAACACTTGGGGAGCCAGAGGAAAAATACATCCCAAAAGTCATGCTATCCATTCTTGGAGTTCTTCCCAGAATAAAACTGTCAGAGGGATCTTGCTGTTTCTCAGTGCTTTTAAGCAGGTGTGGAGCTCAATGCAGAGCACATCCAATAATGCAGAGCACATCCAATCCCACTGCAGTCTGTAAAGAGCTGCAAGGCTTGTGACACCTGCAAAAGCGCAAGTCTGCAGAAATGGAAAGCACCTGGCTTAAAAAGTTTTAAGCCCTGTTTTTCAGAAGCTTGCGATAAACTTCCCTGACAAGCCAAAAAAATTGAAATCCCAGGTACCTTCAGGTGGGGGTTCCTCTGCCAAGGAAACAAGAGCTCGAATGCCAGCCCTGAAGGAATGTTTGCAGTAGAATTACACTTTTCTTGCTCTTATCACAATTATTTGAGGTATATTAAAATAGCACTGAGAAGACAGACATAACTTCTCAGTATACAAATGTTTAACAAAAATAAATAACCTGACTTCAGCCTAAACACAGAAAATATCCAAAGAGTGAGCAAAGAGGGATGCTGGGGATGGGAAACTGAGGCAAAGAAAGACTAAACCACTTGCCTGAGGTAACCAGGCTTAGAATTGAAGAGAAATTTTCCAACTCTCACACCAATGTCTTAACCACAAAGTTAATGCTCTGCTGATCTCTATTTTATCCTTCATAACTTTTAAAAAATCCCATTCCTATCGGGCTTCATTTTCTCACTGCTTTGACTGAGCACAAGGGTGAACCACTGCAGGGTAGGCAGGTAGATGAATTGTATTTGAGTTAGGCTACACTAGGAAAATATGTTTGTCCTTTAACAGTGAAAGATGCATTTTTCACCCAGGCAACTCGAAAATAAATTCTTTTTTATTACATATTGAATGTAGCTAAAAGTGAACATATTTCCTTATACACCTGTGCTCAGAGAAAGCAAAGGCTAAATAATGTATCCAGCCAGTTCATCCTATGCAGCTTGTTAGGAGCTTCCTCAATTTCTCATGATTCCTTCTCTCATAATTTCTTCAAAATTGACAGAGACATTTGTTCTCACTGAGAACGGAGGCCAGACTAGAAACGCAGTTATTTTAAAGACAAGTTTATGCTGAGTTTTCCAAATGTAACAACACTAAAATATTATATATCCCTGAAATGCAAGGCTTTTCACTGCACATTATTAAAAGAAATTTTGTCATAAACTGACAAGCAAATGCTTTATTAAACCTGTTGGAATTCATTGTTAAATAACAACAATGTTCAACATTTATATCCTTAAATCTCTGCACATACATAAACCACCAAATCTTGCAACACAAGTGGATCAATTTTTCTTTCATTATTATTACTAAATCTGCTTTACAACATGCAGCACTGAGGCTCAATTTCCCACCTTCCATTTGCCAAAAGGTGTAGATTTATTGCATCATACAAAATTAAAAGTACATGGATTTAACTTTAAACAGCCCTGACTTGCCAGGTATGTGCTCCTATGCCATGTGTCATCTCCTCTCTTCTCCTCTGGTCCATCTCTCCACTGACCAAGTCTGCAAAACACTCAGCTCTGGGACCAGTGGGGATATTTGCTGTAAAGACAGAAATTTTTGCTTCTCCTTGCATATCCAGCATCCACTGCTTGGTAAAGCTCAGATGATTTTGCTGAGAACAGGATGTGATCACACCACATAAAATTCTGGGGGGTGTTTATGGAGTGCATCATTTCTGTGAGGGTGATGCAAGACATGAATTTTGGGATATTAGGAAATATGCCAAGACCTGGTATATCATTAATTATAATTATCAGTTGCCACATTGTTTCATTCACTTCTCCTTTTGATCATGCCAGGAACAGAAGGAACCACATTCTGTCAGGGCCTTGCGTCAAGAGAACGGAGAATATTATTTTGTATTCAAGCAGTTCACATTTCAGGGCACACAGGATGAACCCTTAAGAACAAAAATGATGGTGAATCACATATCATCGATGCACTCATATTTTGGGCTGGGTATTTTTTCCCAAAGCTCGCACACAACATAACATTTCCCTGAACAGCTCTGGTGCTCACAGTTCTAAACATTTTCTGCCCACAATACTACTTTTCTCTTTCCTTTTCTTTTTCTTTCTTTTTTCCAGGTCCTTGGTGCTAATATTTTCCAGGGTGGCTTTGTCTCTTCTCTATTGTCCTTTCCGTATTCCTCTTTGCCACTTTACACAAACCAATCTGGGATTTGCCGAGAACCAGATGATAGTTTGTGGTTATCTGAAATCTCAGCCTGTTTCCTCCAAGGTGATCCCTGTTTTGGCAATGAGAAATCCATTCCAAATACTGCTTGGCAGCATTGGCCTCACTGATCCTTCTGCTTTGCAGGAGCTGTTCTTGCATCTCTTAAAGTCATCATGGGCTTCAGATGTCCCAAGAGTTGCACAAACATCACGATATATTTTAATTTAATACTTCAAGAAAGATGCTGCTTGTCCACTTGGATTTGCTTTTCCAGTAAGTCCAGTGGGATCACTTTCACTACCCTTTGCAACTCAGCTGTGCACGGGAGCCAGAGCCAGGTTTTCTGTGAAGTTAAATAATTTGTGAGGTCTCTGGCTTGTTGAGCTACTGCTCCCTAAGGAGCTCAGGCTCTGTGCAGCCTTCCTATTCTGGGAACGAGAGAACTTCCAGAGCCCAAGAAAGGTATGGATGTGTCCAAATGTTTACATTAGGTCTGAAGGAAAGTTAGCCTTGAGGATCTAGAGCTTTTGGCATAACTAGTATAGGTCTAGGTTGTTATTTATGCTCAGAAAGCAGAATATAAAGCTCTCAGCAAATTTAGAAGCAACGTTATGCAAAGAAATGAAGGTTCCTTTCTAGGCTGTCCCAGTGTCTCTGCTCACATCTCCCCTCAAATTTCCATCATGGTGCAAGATTTGTTGCTGCACTCTCTTCCTCCTCTTATTTCCAGACAGGTTCCTTGGTTGCTGTCTAGCAGCAATAAAGCTTCCACAGCTTACAGAGTGTTCTTGGGCAGGGGGCTGCTAGGAGTCCTCTGTTAGAAGCCTGATTTGCTCCAGTCTTCTCATTCTTCCTTATTTTTTTCCAGAGTAGCAGCTATTTTAACCACAGCTTTAGCAGTGCCATTCTTTTCACCAGACAGCTTAATACGCACTGTAAAATCCTCTCTCGATTTTGCCATATTTTGTAAATAACATAAAAATTCTCAATCACACAACAATTCAGTTCTCTCCAGGCCTTGGTATGGGCTTAGCTTTTCATGAACCACACGGGACACAGCATTAATGATGCACCCAGAAGCCTCGTCAGCTGAATGATTTACCCAAAACAGCACCTCTTAACACTTAGAGGGGACTTGGTGAGCAGAGCACAATCAAACCCTGACCATTTACAATGAATGGTTTCACTGTGCAGTGAAACCTCATTAGTTTCCCCTTCACCCAGGTTCTGATCCACACTTTGTGTTTGTTTTACTTTGTTATTTTTTTCCTTTCTTTTTTTTTCCTATTATTTTTATTGAGGGGCTGGTCTTTCTAATTCCAAATTATTCCAATCCTAATATAGTGTCACCATTTTCATTGCAATTGTTACTGCCCCAAATCCTGCTCTACCTTGATAACTTGCACATCACAGACTTCAGAAAGCCTATGTCTGGCATAATCACCCAAGAAGTCACAAAACCTGTATCCATCAATATTAAAAAAAATAAAAATAAAAATAAAAAAATAAAATTAAAAAAAAAAAAAAAAAAAAGAAAAAGAAAAAAAAAAAAGAGGAGAATACAGATAACGATTTATCCCAAGAGCAGACAGGTTTCCAAAGCAGGTAAGAGGACTTGCCTTGTCTCTCAAAGGAAGCCTAGGATGGCTTAGGTCATACTTCACTGGCCAGTTTTTAGGTACTTAAAAGTTAGATGAAATGAGCCACAGACCTACTGCACGGGAGCCAAAATGACAGATTATGACACCATGGTGCTGGGCACTGTCCAAAATTATTTTGGCCAGCCCAGAAGAGTCATCATTTTATCCTCTGAACTTCAGAGAATTGGTTTGCCTGAGGTTTTCACTGTGCAGGAAAGTAGCTTTGTTGGCATGCTTAAGTGGGAACAGTAAGGGAGATTGGAAAATTGGAAAATTAATTAAGAGAGTGTCAGTGGGTAAAATACAATAGGAAGCCAACCTTTAAGCAACCTCGAAAGCTATGGGATACTCACTGTATCCTAGAGCCACTGCCCTTAAAAGCAGGTGCCTGCATTGCTCCTGCTACAATGGGAGCTGCCTTTTCCCATTGAAATGGTGCATTTCAGTATAGTCCCTCCTGCTGCTGTTCCTCCTTCAGGCTCTGCAGCAGTGACTGATGTCTCCTTAACTCAGTTTCCCCCCAGAGTGAACTGTGAGTAGAGATATTAAGAGCAGAATAAAGTAGAAGGAGCAAGCAACAAGAGATTAAGGCAACAGATAGAGGAGCTGTCTGAAAGGAGATCAAAATGTCAGTGATGAGCAAAGAGAGTAGTGATGTTAATTATGAAATAATTAGAGAGAAGTCATATTTTTTTGCTTAGATATTTATTGCAGTAAAGAAGTACAGGGTCACAAAACAACAGTGGGGTAAGGACTGCAAGATGTATCCCTCTACAAGGAAGCAAGAAGGAAAGATTACAAGAAGACCCACGGACTGTGTGGACGAGCAATAAGAAAGGCAGGACAGCTGACAAAGCCAAAGGCGAGACAGTGGAGAAACGGCAGCCACAAAGAGAAAGAAGTAGAAAATATTACTACACCTCATTCCTTCAAGTTGGGTACATCAATAAAACAAGTAGCAGCATCTGCTATGCCAACTGCAACGATGTAGCCTGCACAAGGCCCTCCAAAGTCATTATCTCCCATTCCCAAATGGGAGCCTGGTCAAATGGTTGAGGTATTAGGCTGGGACTCAAGAAGACTCTCAATTTCTATCTTGCCTCAGGTCTCCTGGCAATCTGGGGAACATCCCTACCTCAATTTCCCATCTGTAAAACAAGAATCAAAATACACCCTCTGTCCATTCAAGATGTCTTTTTTCCTTTCTTCATACAGCGCCTCACATCATGGGACTGCCAGCTGAAAGAATTGCCTTCAGTAAAGTTCAAGTAATAATGATAATATGCCTTAGATGGAATTCTTTGAAGAAAAAGAGGGCTTAATTGTACCAAGATTTAAAAAACTATGTGTGCACAAAGGGCTTTTAAAAATAATTGTGTTTATTTTTAATCTTATTTGCCAGCCTTATCTTTCAAGCAGTCAGAGATAGCACCAATATAATCTGGCAAAAGCAACAGTAATTTAATGGAAGGAGTAGATAAAATGTCCAGATGCATGTCCAGCATGTAAATCGAAGGAATTGCCTTATTGTACTTGCCAGATTTAGTGAAGAAAGGTGCAAAATATCTTAATGAGAAAATTGTTAAGACTTGGATAGTTGGTATGCCTCCTGCATGGCTAGGAAAATGCTAGAACACAGGAGAAAAAGATTGATATTATTCCAAAGTAATATAGTGACAGGGAGACTTGGGCTCATAAACACTCTGAACTAAGAATGACGTGAGCACCATAAACAAGTCTTTGTCCAGAGAGTGCTCACAAAGTTCGTAATACATATTCTAAATCAAGACGCACATAAAAATTGCAGATAGACAATTCCACTGGGAGAGACAGACCAAGAGGTGCCTGTGAAGCCACCATAAATACAGCTATTATGGAGAGTCCAGAAAAAAACCACTACCAGGCACAGTTCAAGACCAAGCACATTAAATGAAAGACTTAGAGAAAGAATCCAAAAGCAAGAGCAAACATATGGGAGACGATATTTATTTCTTGTTCTGCTGTCTGACCTTGGACAAGTTATTTTGGACTTAGATCTGAAAAGTACTGACCAGTCTGTTCCCAAACTAACAAAGCCATTAGAAACATGTCTTGCCAACACTGTTGTTTCTTGCAGGCATGGAGAAGGTGCTTCTCCTCCCAGGGCAGAGCCTGCCAAAGTACTCTGTTATGAATGGAAAGGGAGGCATCTGTTCTCAAAGCTGTATTTGCACTGGCTGTGAATGACGCCATCACTATGGGTAGGCACCGGCTGATCACACTCAGATCTCATCTGCATGAACAGCACTGAAATCCTGGAAGGGAACCAGGCTTCTACAAAATCCCTCTGCCAGCTTCACTTCTATCTCTCCGCACTCAGCTTGTGGATCTTGTATCCCAGCTCATGGACCCTTTAAGGGTTGCAAGTACCCAATCTGTGTGCAGACAGCTGGTCGGAGCATCTTTGCTAAGTGCGACTGCTAAGTGTGCCTCTGTTCCCAAGGAATGTTGCAGGACCTAGGTGTCCCTTAGGGTTCTTCCAGACTTTGATAGACCACATCCATCATAGCCCCCATGAAGGCCTTCCCCCTGTTCATCTCTCAAAGTCATAGAATCATAGAATCATAGAATAGTCTGGGTGGAAGGTACCTTAAAGTTCACCTATTTCCAACCTCCCTGCCCTGGACAGGGACACCTTCCACTATCTCAGGTTGCTCAGATCTCCATCCAACCTGGCCTTGAACACTTCCTGCAATGGGGCATCCACAGCTTCTCTGAGCAACCTGTTCCAGTGCGCCATCACTCTCACAGTAAAGACTTTCTTCCTAACATACAATCTAAACCTACCCGCTTTCAGTCTGAATCCTGTCCTGGGTTGCAGTGTATTCTATTACCATCTTCAGGAGCTGTTAAAACTAGGTGGGGCTGTGTCCCCTGTGTCCTCTCTCTGGACTATCTTCTGTTAATAGGCCAGCTGTCGGAACCGGGTGGGGCAGCGTTCCTTATCTCTCCCATGCCCCATCCTCCCTCTAGGGAGGATATCTCCCATTAATGGGCCATCTAGTCTCACCACATGGCTGAGAAAATTACATCCTCCCATTGTGAGATGCTCTGCCCAGAGGGAGGGACCAAGCATCCCATCCTGGATATAAGCTAAGATTCCGAACACCAGAGGCAGCCCTTACCTACTGGATTCCCAGAGGACAAGAGCTACCACTGGACCTTCAGGTGAAGACCAGACCTTTTCTACAGGATCACTGCTTCAACAGGACCATCTTCAGCAGAACTCTGGAGGACTGCAGCCACCATTTTATTGGACTGCTACCAACACCCTGACTGACAGGGTGTCAGGTTGTATCCTGACTCTGTCAGTGGTTTTTTTGTACTATTGCATTTATTTTAGTTTTTTTTTTTTTCCTATTAAATTGTACTTCTGACTTGGAGTTTCTCACTGGTTTTGCTTTCAAACCAGCACAATCCCTTCCCCTTGTCCTCTTGTAAATAGTTTCTCTTCATTCTTCTTGTAGGCTCCCATCAGGTACTGAAGTCCCATGAAGGAAACACATAACTAAGCACATTTAAGCTCAGACTGTACATTTTCTGGACCAGATTTGTCCCTGATTTATACCAATTCTACTGCAGTATAAGGCTATTGATTTTAGTGGTGCTATTGCTGATTTACACAAGGTTGAATAAGAGGAGAGCACTGGTGACCCCTGTAAGATGGGGATAATAATCTTTACCAACAACCCAAGGGAAATGTGAAAGTTAATTAATCAGTATTGTAAATCTCTGTGAGATCCTAGCAGTCTATAAATGAATTCAAATGGTACCAGAGAGAGAGCATAAAATTTTTCTTCTTTCAAATGTTTAAAAACACAGACAAGGAGGAACAAAGTGGAGAACAGATCCAAACATTTTAATTTCGAGCAGTGTGTGTATTTCAAGCCCCATTCCAGTAAAATGGTTTAAGACACATGTAAGACAAAAAGTATTTTCAGTCCTGAAAGCAAGATTCCCTGACATTTTCTTTAAAAGAAATAGCTGTCAATACAGCCCAAAGAAGTTAATAAAAGGGCCTGTTTTAAGTTTAGTCAATTAAAGATGCGAGAAAAAGAACTTTAGATATCATTGACCCAGATATTCTATGGCATTTATATTCATAAAAGAACAGAATATGGACACAATGAATTGCAAGAAAAATTCCCAATACAGATGGTTAACTTGCCGTTCTGCCCTTCAGTAGTGCAGAAGTAGGAAAGGTGATGGAGTCAGATGTAGAGGGCTATTCCCTGATCAAGGGAGGAAAGTGTGCTATTTAATAATAATGAGAAAGGAAAGATTTTTTAAAGCTGTTGGAGTGTCAGGCTGATGCTCCAACAGAGCAATATTTCTCAAAGGCTACATTCTCTAAGGACAACCATGTCCATTTCTGACATCTTAGTAGGGCACCACAGTTTATTTGCACACGCAAGTATTTAAATGGGTGCACACATGGTTTGCAATGAATCATTGGGATTAGCTACTTCTTCTAGAGATGTAAGGACTCCAAGTGGAACAAGGCTCTTTTTATGTTGTGCTACACACAAATGGCACAAAGACCAAAAGCTTAGAATGTGCTTTTCCCAAGAGAGACTAAGAATGTGTTCATTTCTGCTCTGCAGCCTCATTCTCTCCACTGACCCTAAGAAAAGTTTATTAGCCTAAAAAGGCTAATTAAATATGACCTGCTGTATTTCTTAGGTAGTGGTGGGGGGTTATGTTTCGGTTTTGTTTGGTTTGTTTGTTTGATTTTTTCATTTCTTATCACCTGCTCTCCCCAAAGTCAGCAGGAAGCCAGGTAACAGTGTTAAGGGCATCTGTATAAATTCAAAGCAATCATCACTGGGAAATCAGCAGAGTTCCTCTTTATTTAGATGACTTCATGGTTTCCATCTGACTCAAGAAAATTTAAAGAAGCAAAAGAAAATGCTCATCTGTGAGCCACCATCATCACCAAACCAGTGACTAAGTCAGAAGAGGCCGGTTGGAGCTCACTAATCTCACTGAGTCCCATACAATGAATGTATTTTCTTAAAGATGGTGAGAAAAGACAGCTGTAGATCCAAATAAGACAGTAGGACAAGCATTGCTAACTTAATTTGCAGCATCATGTTAATAAGCCAACACTTTTGCTGCTGTTTTTGAATATTTTACCCTCTAAAGAGGCCTGTAGCTTCCTTTACCCTGGCATTCCATCACTGCTTCTTTGTAGCTGGGCTCAGTGACTACAACGGCACAAACAAGGGCAGTACTTCTACAGTCATCTCTCTGTGCTGTAATTAATAGATTCCTTCACTTCACAAGTGATCTGGCCACTGATCATGCTCCCTTATGTATATGTAAAACCTTTGTGGATGAAGCTTTTCAATAATTGCTGTGTTGTAAAGAACAGTTTTTGGATAAATGGTAGTCAGACAGTGTTAAAAAAACATCCCAAGCAGCAGCCAAAATCATCAGCATTTTTCAGCTCTCTCCTGTGCCCAGTGTGCTATATCAGGTATAACCCAGGAGACAAACCAAGCAAACCATGTGATAGCTGAAGATGTCTTTTGAAAAGGCTTTGAAACAAATAAGCTCAGAACATTTTTATAACCAACAAAAAGTGTATTATTTATTAGCACTGATCCCCTCAGCCAGAGATTATACCTGGATCCTAACCCCCAATTCCCTATGATCTCTGTGTTTCTTCCTCTTCGAGAGTGAAATGCATTTGCAAAGCAGCATGAGGAAGATTTTCTGATATTGGTCTGTGTGAGTAAGTACACAGACCAGGCTGGGCTCTAGAATGTGAGTCAGGCAACCTTCCCCCTGCTCCCTACTTGGAGATCTGAACCTACCTGTGTAAGTAGACATCTTTATGGTCTATCTAGCTAGAAAAACATCTCTTCTTAAGCACAGTGCCTAACAGGACTGGAAACCAAAAGCAGGGTTTAGTAGAATGTACCTGTGACAAATAGTTTATTCAGCTTCCAGGGGTGTCTGATCTTCCTAATGACAGGCAAGGGAAACTGATGAACTAAAATAAAAGTGAGATAACCGATACAAAACTGTTGCAGAGATAGTTTAAAAGTAATATATTGTCTTAGGCTGAGAGAGGCCCTTATTTGACACTACTACAGGAGTAGAGAAAGTGTATCTATACAAGACGTCAAACACTGCTGTGTCTTCTTACATGGGTTGACTTTATTCCTTAGAAATCTGTGAAGGTCTATAACCTGAAACTTTCTGTAGTGGCTCTTAGTGCCTCAGTTTCCTCATCTATTTTATGTTAGCACATTATTGTTTCTTATACAGCAATAGTGTCTAGAGAAATAGTTCCTAGAGGCCAACCAGTTCAGCATTCCATGGTGCTTTGGTAAGATATGGAAAATCACAGTCTCTGCCCCAGACATGTAACAATATAATTGTTTATCTTCATTATAGACCTCTTACTGAGCCTAATGCTTCTCAAGCGCTTAGAAAGCCTGCAGTGAAAGGTGAGTTTTAAATGCAAGGAGTACTACCAAGGATAATAGATTACTGTGATTGAGGTAAAATCACAAACAAATATACCGCGTGGCATATTAAAAGTAAAGAAAAAGCCAAAGATTTAGTAATCAGCTACCATCAAACTAAAGAAAAATATCTCTGTCACCAAGGAGTGTGTATAGAAAGTGATGGGTGGACTTCAGTTCAAAAGTTCAATTATACAATTTCAGATTCAAAGGAAACTTCAACTCAGCTATTGCCTGGTGATACGATTACTGAAACCTTGAAGGAATGAAATTGAGTTTGAGCTGAGTGTAGGAGCAGTAATTTACCAGGTGGAGTATTCAGAAAATATTAACCCTGTAAATGCCATTGGCAAAGCAGAATTGATTAATGCACCAGTGTCTTATTTCTGAAGGGAGCAGTCCATTTCCAACTCATAACATAGAAAAAGTATATTTTCAACTTAAGGAGTTAAATTCTGTCCAAAGCCTAAGGAAAATTTCTCTATCTTGAATACCTTATAGAAGAATTACTGTCCTGATCTAGTCAGAAGTCCATCTAATCCTGGCTCCCCAATGACAGTAAACAGCATCGCCAATTTTGGAGGAAGAAAAATAAATCTTTTAATAGTTTTGCTGTTATAACCTGCTACAGTGAATCCCCTTCTGATACAGGTCATAAATCAATTTATGCTCCAAGTTACCAAGTTGTTGGCATTGTCAAAGTCTTTTCTTAACTATTGTGGTTGGGAGCTAAAATTCAATTTTTGATATGATACTCATGGGTAGTCTTCTTGTCCACCTTGCTGACATCAAACCCTGACATTTAAGTGTCTGTCTTCACATAAGCACATGATTAAAATTGATTTCATTTTGCATTTGCATGGCAAATTTCCACCTGCAATGCTAAAAACCTCTATATTGGCATTGATCTTACCCTCTATCAAAGCTAGAGCAGAGCAATGATTGCAATAATCTAGTTCAACATCCCACTGACTGCATATCAGTTTAACTCACAAGTTCAGCACCTGATCCAATACCTCATACCTGGGCCAAAGATTTGCTTCAGAGAGAGATCCATCCAGTCATGGACCAAAAACTTCTCATCCCCAACATTAAAAAGACAGTAGATTTAGATTGGACACAAGGAGGAAATTTTCTGTGCTGAGGGTGGTGAGGCACTGGCACAGGTTGCCCAGAGAAACTGAAACACTTCCCTGGAAGTGTTCAAAGCCAGGTTGGATGGGACTCTGAGCAACCTGGTTTAGTAGAAGGTGTCCCTGTCCATTGCAGAAGGGTTTAACTACATTTTTTTAAAAGATTGCTTCTAACCCAAACAATTTTATGATTATGTTTCTGATTATGATTTGATATTCCAGTCATTATGTGAAACTCTGATGTACAGTATTTTATTCTTGAATACTAGCTGTCCAGCCTCAGTAGGGCAGGACAACTGGCAATAAGATGAGCCCAAATTTTCTTACTCAATTCCAGTGTCCTGTGCAAGTGATGAAATTCTATGCTTAAGTCCAACTTTGGAGTCTCTCCACAGTAGTTTGTAAAAAGGACATTTCAGAATTGATTCTGAATCACAGAATGCCAGGTCGAAAGGCATCTCAACAAACATCTGATTCAACATATCTTGGCAAAATCATGGTCTAGACAAGATGGCCCAGCACCACATCCAACCAAATATTGAAAGTATCCAACATTGGGATAAAATCCTGATTTTGCTTTGCACTTGACCTACAAAGAGCCCCCTTTGTCAGGAGAAGCAGTTGGAAAATAGTCAGGACACACTACTGTCTCTCGGTCTGTCATTATGTGTCCTGGTTACATAACTGAATCACGATGCTACTTAGTGCAGTCAGGGAAGTCTAGACAGACCTTGAAATGCCCAGCCCCTGGGCCACTCAGTTACAAACATCATATGCTACTACAGGCATTTCAGGGTCCACCTGCCAGTCTAGAAGGACTCTGGTTCCCTGTGGATTGCAACACGTCTGCCAGCCTGTGCAGTAGCTGTGGATGCTGAGACATCTCAGAATGCACCTCAAGCAAGGCCCCCAGCTCTGTAGGTCATGATTCAAACACAATGGGTGAACAAACTGCAAAGGGCAACAGACCTGACTGACCACTGACCAAATGCGTGCTTTCATCGGCATTAAGATTTAGCTCTCCCAAAATGAAGAGATAAGACTCAGCTGCTCCTGTGGGAATTAACTGTATGACCCCTTGAAGACCACAGCCTGGGGCAGTGACCACACCTTTGATGCCAGAGGCACTGCCAATGCAAATAAATCCTGAACTGTTGGCGAACATGGAACTCAAGGAGAAAAGCTCTTAATCTCACTAGACAGCTGGGATAAACATTTATAAAGGAAACATTTTCAAAAGGCTAGGCAGATTATAAAGGCACCAGGAGTCACTGAAATCTTGTTAAACATTGTTCACTGCATTACTTTAGATTTTAGTTTGAACTTACACTGTCAGATAAATTCCATTTATCTCCTGAATGCTTTTTTCACTGTGTTTGTTGCTAAGAACTCACACCTTCACCGAAGATTTACATTTCGTCCTTGATCAAGACAAAGATAATGTTCAGCTTCAATCATTCTAAGGCACCTTTCTTTTTCTTTTTTTTTTTTTTTCACTTTTCTGGGTCAATGTTTCTTGGTATGACACTGAAAGCACAGGCTGTGGCGTTCAACTGTTAGTGTACGAGAGAAGGACGTTCTTACAGGTAAGGGACTGAATGAGTCCCCAAAGAGAAAGAGTCTCTCAAACACTTCCATAGACTTCCAGCCTGACCTTGGGAACACTACACTATTCTCCTCATGGATCTATAAAATAACGAAATAAATGCTTTTTCTTCCCCTTCTGCTGACTTTGCCTTTTCCTACACAAAAGACCAACCACAATGGGAACAAATTTTAGTCGAGGCTCCTAATCATTCTTTCAATATAGCTTATTATGAATTATCAACGTCATGGTAAATTTGGTGATTTAACCAATGCAATTGCTCCACTATAATTCAGAAATATAAAGACTTAAATGATAGTTTTGGAAGAGCTGTAGAAGAATTCCCTTGAGCACTCCCACACTTCCATTTGCTATCCTATCTCACTTGTCATTAATTACAAACTAATGAGTGCCATTTTCTGTTCTGCATTGATACTTTACTTTCTCCTCCTGTGGGGCCATCAACCAGCACTGAAGGACGTGTGCAGACTGAAAGCATTTATCTACGTCATCTCACAAAGCTCAGCTTTTCAGATAAAACAAGACTTTATTACAAAATAACCCTTCTTTCCAAAAACTAATTTCACTGATAATCCCTTCAGTTAGGTGCAGTCTGTACTAGAAATTAATTTTACCCGTACTCTTACTTGGATGCTGATAAGGATGACCACATGCCCTGTGACATTTACCGCAGCCCTCTGTACATTTTCCTGATGTGCTAATACCATCATTTGACCCAAACTATCCTTAAGTAAGTTTGGTTTCCCGCACATTTGTCCTCTTTGGCAATACAGAGAAGATTATTTTGCTCCAAGTTCCTTGTTATAAATTATGTTTGAGGCAATGGAGTGATTTATACTAATAAATCTTGACCATTATCTCTATGTACTTAATGACTGTGTACAATAATTACCTGTGATGTTAAATCTATACTTTTAAATTGTTACACTAGTTGCTTGCATGCATTTGGCTTGGGCTCACAAGCTCATTAACTCAGGGGCATAGCGAAGGCGTTAGCAGGAACCAGGAACCACTCCTGGAAAGCTGTTTGGACAGAGTGTTCTTATTTTGGGTGGTTACAAAGTCTGATAGTGCAACCATGGTTTGTTCTGTTCTACTTGACTGCCAAATCACAGAATAGTGCCGGGTGCATTTACCAGCATACAGAGCCACCTGAAAGCATCAAGGGAGAAACTGAGAGTGTGTCTGAAAAGGCAAAATTATCTGATTGTCCCTAAAACACACTGTAGATGGGCTGCAGACCTGCAGACTCTGCTAGCTAATGATAGAGTAAAAATGGTTTTATAACACCTGGGGGATGGATGGGAATATAAGCTATCTCAAGTGCAATCTAAAATAGACTTAAAATGGCCTGGACTATCCAGGGCTCCTTGTAAGCTGGTCAGAAGCCCCACACCTTCATGGACTCTGTCCCTTCGATCCAGCCTTGAGAGGGACAGAAGCACCAGCACCTCCTGTTCCTACACCAGAATTCCTCATTGCCCATTTTGTGTAAAAGATGCCAAGTGGTTTCTGGGGCTCAGGCCACAGACTCTTCCCTAATGCCAAAATGGAGAAGGTAATTTTCAGAAAAGTTAGAAAGTGTCTTAGGTTACAATGTAACATGTAACCAAAAGTATGTATTCTGTTACCATCTGTTAAAACCGGGTGGGGCAATGTTTTCTATCTCTTTCATGACCCGTCCCTCATAACTCCCTCCAGTAGGATTTCTTCTGTTAATGGGCCGTCAAGCCTTGCTGCATGACTCATAAAATTACATCATCTCATTTTGAGATGCTCTGCCCAGGGGGAGGAACACACCATTCCTACCTGGATATAATCTGAGCTTTGGAATACCACAAGTGGCCTCATCCACTGCATTCCCAGAGGAAGACCAGACCCTTCAACACCACCACTGGACCTTGAGAGGAAGACTCGACCCTTTTACAGGATCACTGCTTCAACAGAACCACATCTATCACTTCAAGAGGACTGCAGCCACCATTTAATCAGACTGCTACCAACATCCTTATCAGCAAGCTGTCAGGTTGTATTCTGACTCTGTCAGTGTTTCTGTATTATTGCATTTATTTTAATTTTCCTATGAAATTGTATTTCGGACTTGGGTTCACCCACTGGTTTGCTTTCAAACTAGTGCAGAAAGCTTTGCTGTGGCTTAAAAAATAAAAAAAAGGAAAATAAAAATATCCCAGAACCTAAAAGTGATTGAAAACTCAGCGTCATAACTTCCCTTCCCACCAGTAGACATACTGAAGTTATTGGTAAAAGCATTAATTAATCACACAACTTCAAAGATCTGTGTCAGTAATAAAATAAATACGGACAGTACAGCCAGACTGTTCCTGAATATTGGATGTGTTATTACAGTAATTAAGGTGAATAGTGATTACCTGTCTTGCTTGTTGATATTTTCTTGGGCAGATAACTATAGCTACACTAAATGACATTCTAAACATATGTTTGGAGCATCATTCACTGATGCATTAACCTTTTTCATACAGCAAGAAAAAGCCACACTTATTAAGTTCTAATGTGCAATATTCAACTTGAGCTTCAAGGAACAGTGATGGGAAATAAATTGTTTTCAAACTACAGAGTGAAATTCAGTCCAACCATGTCGTGGCTTTATCACTCCACCATGAGTGTGAAGTCATTGTTTACCCAAATTCTGAACTACGGATCTTCTTTATAAAAATACAGCATATAGACAGAAGTGAGTTAGACATAGACAGGCTGAGTATGGTTAGTATCTGGCAGTGCAAAATATCAGAGAAAAGAAGATAAAATGACAGCAGTTTACCTTTCCCCCAGGAAAGAGGGTAAGAGGGAAATTACTGGATTGGAGTCAATTTGAAAAAAAAAAACAGACTTTGTTTTCAAAACAGAGAATGGATGTTCCAATTAATTATTCCCAGTTACTCTAGTCCAGCATATTTTGCCATATCCAAGATTCTCTTCAGAAACTGGCAATATTTGGCATTTCACATTTTTAGCCCCTGCTTCGGGATATCAGCTTTACCTCCTGTCTCCTCTCCTCGTCCTAGATTACACTGTCCTCTCCCTTGCTCCTGCAGTACCTCTCATCACCAACAGCAACCAAACCTCAGCTGCTTCTCCAAGTGACTTTGCCTCCCACTTCCCATCAAAAGACAGCAGCAAGCATATGGTAATTCTTTATATGCCTATAAAGGCTTCCCATCCCAAATTCCTCAGTAGCATTGTTCTACTCTCCTAGATATCCACTTCTTTCCACTACAAAGGAGTCTGCACTTCATTCTTAAGGGAAGAGATGGATTAGATTAGACTGAGTTTAAGAAGTGCTTTTTTACCCTTTGGGAAACAAGACATTATAAAATGGCAGGGGTTTGTATTATCATTAAAGTGATGAACAGAATTATCATTAAAATGTAGAAACTGCCAACGGACAACCAGAGTTTTTTCTATTAGTAAAATCCCCATTTTATGGAAGTCGATCTTGAGCCAGTTTTCAAATGTGCAGCCTCAAATGTGCAGCATTCATCGAAGAGTTCTAAAGATGACACTGCCTGGATATACCAGCACAGCAAAATCACAAAGGACTCAACTGCCTTCTGAGCTGGGAGGAGCACTTAGGTTATATCAAACTTTTATAAGATGGGGAAGCAGGATCCCAGCACATGAATGCTAAAGAGCAGAGGAGACAGAGTGGAGTGCTGAGGAACACTACAGTTTATCCCATCAGCCTCAAATAGGGCATTATCTAACAAGAAGACTATGAACAAAGAGAAAAGGTTTAAACCACTTAAGTTGAGTAGCAGAAAACCCTATTTATACCTCAAGTTTCTCCATAATCTTGAGAGGCCACAATAATTTGAGCCATTAGAAATAAGAAACAGACAACAGCCTATATCGTGGTACAGACAGCAAAGTATTTCAGAGTCCCTTGGAGCAGCTTCTGGGGCGTGAGTGAGGACATTGCACAGCCCAGGGGAGGAGGATGATAGCACATGACTAGGGCAGCAATGGAACCATGCATGGTTAGATTCTTCACATGCAGAAGGAAGGGATAAAAAGACAGATGGTACTCCTACACAGATGTAAGATAAGGGAGAGTAGGAGAGCTGTGTTGCTCAGGCAGAGTGAAAACAAAACAAGATCTTGTGTAAGTAATACCTAGGAGGGTCAGACTCATCATTTAAGGACTTCCTTGGAACACGGTTTTTACATGACTTTGGGCTCAGGGCCACAAAGCAACATGGGCACCTTTTTTCTGCTGACTTAAATAGAAGGCAAAATCCTCAAAAGACCAGACGTAATATTTCTCAATGTCATTTCTCCATCTATAAATCTGGAATAGCAGCCCTCTGCTGGGATTTTAAGGAGAGAAACCCATGAAGAGTTTGCTTACACCAGTAGCAACGAGCAATGAAGGTAAGATAAACAATCAGACACTAATAACTTGTGTCTTACTTGTTTGTAAATATTACAGACATTGAATCCCATTCATTCCTGGTACAATGTCATTTATGAGGTCACATTCTGCATTGTCTGTCTTTATCTTTCTAATGATCCCTATGGAAAATTGAGGCAGAGAAAATGAGAAGCTTCATTGTGCTTAATATCCAAAGTGACAAGCCTTTGTAAGTGGTGAAATGAGATTCTCCTACACAGGTATAGTGATGAGGCTTGAAAGAAGCCTGTTGCTGGATTAAACAGGGTAATTGCAGTACAATTAGGTACAAGCACTTAACTCCCCTCTTCCAAATTCTCAATTATAGTAATAAAAATGCTTTTGTTTTGTCTTTTGTGCTTCATGGCTTACAAATGCTCCTGTCTTCTGCAGCTCAAGACAAAAAAAAAGGAGAGAGAGAGAGAAAGAGAGAGCCTTGACACATATCCAATGCAAGTGGTACAGTGTTCCTCATGACACATTACAGCAATGCTTAAGCCCTGACAGCCCCAGTGTAACAGCACAGCTAAGTCTATCACTGCACTTTCCTGCCTTCTGAAAACAGCTTTGGATAAAATGTAAAGCAATACTCTTGAAAAAACTTCCAGTGGTTTTCAGAATTATTTTTTGGACTCATTTGGCAAATCATCTTCACTTGGAGAGCTCATGGGAGATAACTTAGACCACAAACTGAAGACAGGATCCTTGTGATTTAGTCACCCTTGTGTTTCAGGAGCATCATTTCTAACAGCAGGCAAAGGAGTCCTGTTTCCTGCAAACATATCCATTATTGGCAAATATTCTCTAACTTACCTCTGTGAAAAAAGATCCCCAAGATGGAGAAAGCTGATGTAGCTCCTTCATTACTTGCAATTCTTTTCTCACAGGATTTGAAGGGCACTTACATCACTTAACATTGTTTTCTGACTGGCTAACTTTTTAAAAAATTCAATTAGGCCAACAAAAAAATAACCACTGGATATTAACTGCTATCTTCATATATGATTATCTTTCTCTGCATGTAGTTCTGGGTACTTACATAGAGGAATGGAGAATTGCCAGGCCCTAACCAAATTTCATTTTGATTTTTACCTATCCATTGCACTGTTCATCATAAGAGCCCACCTCCAGTTCATATCCTCTGCTTTCTTCCCTCTCCCTTTGCTGCTTTACAGGGCAGACTTATCTAGAAATCCACTGTTTGGTGGTCCCTCTTGATTTTATTGGGTTCTTCAACATTGCACAATACTTTTGACATTGCTTTCTGCTTCTGGGCTTCTTCTTCATACCTTTCTAGTATCCAAAAAGGCACAGGAGTGTTCAAAACATGCCCCACAGGACATGGGTTACAGGGGTACAAAGCAGGACAGAATCTTTAGGATCTGTAACAGACCAGCATTTTTGAGGTGCCCACAATTCCCATTATGGAAAGAGAAGAGGGTAGTGTTTGGTTTCAGACCCTAAAAAGGATGGTGGGATTTTGACATTATCACCTTGCCACTTTCCTATAAGGATAGTATTCAAGAAGTCCCAGGTATTTTTATCCCATCCCTTCAATCTCTTGGATGCCTGGGGAGGCTGTAATTCATGGTAAAGCAGGTGTACCTTACCGCCTCAATCACGCCTGCCCCGTGTTTTTAGCTTTACTAGGCCCACTGCTCTTAACCAGACAAGCTCCACATGTATGGCCATTCAAGAGATATTTAGATACTGGTTCAGCTGTCAAAACCAAAACAGATTCTCAGCCTTTCAAAAAGTATTACTTCTCCTGAAGTATTTTAGCAAAGGAAAAACCTTTCCCATAAATGTTATAGGTGACGTTGTGGCCAAGTAGAGCAGATGCTCAGAATCAGAACATGCCTATTGGGAGTCTGGCTACTGAAAACTCAGTCCTGAAGAGCACTTAGGTATTCACTTAATTTTATTCATGTGAGTAGCCTCAATGACATTAATAGGCATGAGGCTTAAATAATAGCTGGGTAACTGCCCTAAGTTACAGAAAAAAAAGTAAGAAAAAAGAAAAGCAAAAAGGAAAGAAAAACAATGCAAAGATTAGCTGATTTTTTTATTATTATTATTTCCCTGGAAAATTTCTTTTGTGTATCATTATGCTAAAATCTATGCATAAATATGTATGCCTGAAGTTTCATTAACGCACATTAATCCCACATTTTATTACTGTGCACATTTCAGATAAGTAGGGAAAAAGATTCCTTGACCCAAAGAAAAAGTTGATTCTGCCTATAATTTATGTAAAGTTTCAGCATATCTCCTAGATGTGTTGCAAGAGAACACAAGATTGTAATTAATTTTAAAGGCATCCTAAAAATGCTCAGTTTACTCCAAGGGATTCTCTTCGAAGCTTCTGCTGTTTGTCACCTTTCAGTCATTTCCTATATTTGATCTTGCCTGCCCACTTTTATGGACAACCTGGAATAACTTTCTGGTCAGCCAGCACTGTAGGCTCTTTCAGTAGCCCATAGCAAGTCTCCACTCCTATTTAAAATGACTGAGGACTTAATATCTCCAGCTGCAGCTTCAGAAGGGCATGGAAATTCCCCTTAAGTCAGTACAGACAATGGCACCTAGAGACTGCTTTAGCAGACCCCAAAGTAGGCAGAGAGGTTGAACTCAGTTAACTAAACAAGGTGTCAACTAAAACATCCCAGGGATTCAATACAGCACACGCACCAGGGAACAGCAAGGGCTGAGGCTGTTCCCACAGGTAAAGGGGAGCTGGAAGCAGGGATGACAGCAGGACGAGTGGGCAACTTGCCAGTCACAGGCATGGCTGTCACAGGCATGGCTGCTCATCATCATACAGGTCAGCAAAGGCCAAGAAGAGACTACTTGAATGCAGCTCCTAAGAGAAGGGTGGGAGCTGCTGTGCTCCTTATTTCTCAGACAGCTCCTTGCAACCATCTAAGTTGATCAGGACCCTCACACCATAAGAGAGATGACAGGAAGAGGAGTTCAGGGTAGCCCATGACACCTGAGACGACACCAGACACTCACACCTAGGTAGCTGAACAGGCACATACGGGCATTTAACACCACGTGAGAGAACCTCACTGGGCCGGCACAAGACCCAAAGCAGTCTCACAGCATTCCCATGCAAGTAAAATACTGCAGACATTTCAGATGTCACTGGATGACTGCACAGACAACAGTATCACACTTCCAGCTGCTGGCCATCTCAATGTCTCTGTAGGCTGCACTGACCCCATTATTACCTCTTTTCTGAATATCAAGTCTGGGCAAGTATCTACAGGTGGCCTAGTAGCTATAGGCGTCTGCCTACAGATGAATAAATTCAGATCCCTAATCTCCAAATCTGCCCCAGCTGTTTAATACAGTTTATTGGGAAAGAGGTAGACAGTTGGAAAAAATGATCTATAGGAACAGTGGTTCCTGTTCCCTGTCAAGAGACATAAAGGCTTTTACTATTACCATTCTTGTGATCCTAGCTGTTGTGAAACAGAGACATCTACACTTACAAAAATAAAATAAAAATTAGATTATATATTTCATATTTTATATGTGTGTGGATATATGTTTGTATAAAAAGCAGTGAATTATAAAAGAACAAAGAGAAGAAAAGCTTACTGTACTGGTGGAAGGACTGAAAGGTCCC
Organism: Callaeas wilsoni; assembly: GCA_013398955.1. Taxonomy (NCBI): domain Eukaryota; kingdom Metazoa; phylum Chordata; class Aves; order Passeriformes; family Callaeidae; genus Callaeas; species Callaeas wilsoni. The sequence continues at coordinate 278,416 of VWPU01010352.1, forward strand.
AGGTATTTCATTTTGCAAGTCCTTTCCATGTGTCTGTTGCAACAAATTTCTTTGTGCATATGTTCAGCCCTAGCAAGCCCAGAAGTAGACATTGTCTTTTCTGGATAGAAATATATATGTTATAGGCTAAAGATTTATATTTTAAAAAAGACCTTTTAAGAGGTTATTCTCGTCTGCAGATCATGTTCTGGCTACATGAGAACGAGATACTTCACAAGAAGAAGATATCTGGGACCCCAAGAGAACTCATGGATGAGAGAGACAAGGTGGGAGGCATCAGATACCCCACCTGAAGTCACTGCATGCAAACAGCCTCTTCTGTCTGTGTGCTTGATCTGCAGAGATGAGGGCAAAAGCTTTTCCTGCGTTCAAAAGGAAAAGAGCATTGAAGATTATGAAGTGTTTCTGTACTTCGGTTAGTCAGGTTGCATGAGCCACAGACAGAAACTTTAACACACATCTCATTAGAAACTGCTTGAAAATCACATACTTCCTCTTTCTTTTTACAATGTCATGGTTTAGGGGCATTGCATTTGCAGGACATTGAGAACCACTCAATCTAGAAAAAAGTTTTCTCCGGCATGACATCCCATCTCTCCTCTAAAGATCATAATTTCTTTTCATGCCTCTCTCCTTCTTGACTTCTTGTCATGAATCAGAAAGAGATGTGCTCACTTTTCCTTAAAAGCAAGTAAATAACCATGGCATGTTGTGATCCTACTGCAATGTCTCCTCCTGCCCACCACCTTTGTCCCTTTAAAACTCTATTGTTACAGTTTTCAGAAGATTTGGGAAGCTTCTGTAAATTTTCTGGCCAGAGTACACCACATAGATTCTTGTTCTTTCAGACACACTGTCAGCGCTCTGTATTAGATCATAAATATGTATTTACATGAGGCTGATGCTGATAACAGCTATGAACCTAATAGAAAATTTTGCATTCAACGAGAGAAAAGATTTTCGTTTTTCATCAGCCTGTAAGTCTTGCTTTCAAATTCATTTCTTTCCACTGGATACAATCTAATATGGTTTGAGAGTATCATGGCAATCTTGATGCAGCACCTGTTGAAAAATACATGGCCACCTCCTGGGGTGTGGATAAAACCTCAAAATGGAGAATAAATAACTTATTATAAAGAACTGGATTTCCAGTTGTTATTCATGGTAATATAAAAGAACTCCTGCTTTATGATTTAGAAACTCCATCGGTTTCATATCTTTATAGTATTTTGAAGGCATACATCAGGTAGAAGGAAAGAATAACCATTTACTTTTCCATTAAGAAGGGTAGTAGAAGGGGAGTGATGTACTGCTTTCTATATAAAGGTACTAGGCACTGCTTAAAAACTGAAAATGAAAAAGCTCATAAAAATAAATAAGACCTCATGTCTTTCACCTGTGAAAGAAATATACTAAAGGAAGATCCTTTCTTTAAAACTTTAAGGGGGAAAAAACCCTCAAACTAAATCCCCAAAAACCCAAAGAAAGATATACTAAGCCATTGGGTCAAAGAGCCAGAAGACATGATCATGACAATAGATTTGTATTTCTGGCCCCAAACCAGGTGGAGAATGAGTTCCTAGTGGGGGTTATAGGTTCCTGTTGCATGCAAGGTGGGACAGTGGCTGTATCAATCATCCACGGTGTCTCAGCAGCAAATCCATGGACCAGTGAGACACCTGACACTGAATTGAGTTTTTGGCCTCTTGGCCAGAACAAAATCAAATGCCATGGTATCACAGCAAGTAGAAATTAAAAAATGCAATATAGTGAACAATAGCACATAAAAAATATCAAAAGGGGATTTGAAGACACTCAGAGTAGGCTGACATTTAGATGTTGTATTTCAGTTTCAAAAAAGATGGCTATTACGTGAAAGCTATGAAATGTGACATTTTTTACCAACTAGCACTAGGCTTCTTGATATATCTGTTACATACTTTCTCTGCATGCACTCATGCCTGTGTGTGAGCACAAGAAAATGTAGGTTTCCATTACAGCTTTGCGCTGCTTGAAGCAATCACAGTGCTGAAGGTCTAAAATTATCTCATTCTTTCTTTTTAGATTGTTTTTTCTGTCCTAAGAATTGAGTTGGCTTTTCAAAGCTACCTGGAGAATATGGATGAATCTCAATATTCACCCCATCAACCATTATCTTGATCTAAAGTACAGAAACACAACAGGAGCCGTCTGAGGACGGCGTATGTGTAGGACAAAAAGAATTTGTATTTAGGAGACCCAAACTCAGTCTACTGCCTACATCTGTACTTCTAAATTAAACAATCCAGGAAGCCCAACTGGCTGTCCTGTTAAATGGTTTGAACAGTACATGGCATGCTTTTTCCAAAAAAACCTTGCGGACATAGCTTAGGACTTAGCATTGGCTATGGCCCATTCCCAGTAGGCACATCAGATGCAGCTCCCCTGTGTTAAAGAACAAGCACTATCATGCCATATCCATAGCCATGGGCCTTAGCACTGCTCAGTTATGGAGTGACTTCCTGAAGTCACCATGGCATGACCACAGGCCTCTCTAATGCTTTTTGATACATCACACACTATGCTCCAGGCAAAAGAACAGGTAAAATGCAGTAAAAAACGGTGATTAATTATGTATACTTTTGGCAACAGTTGGGAGCACTGCAATTCAGAACTTATTTATTTGCATTTTAAAAGAAAAAAAAAAAAAAAAAAAATACTGGAAGGATAGTCTTGTGCCTGACCACAGATCTGCCACAGCAGTGGATACAGGTCTTAGCTATGCTGAGTCCTGCACTGTGACCTTGGGACTTAGACTTCATATTCCTGCATCTCAGCTCATCAATAAAACTGCAGTGACAAACCACCTTCAGTTCTCGGCTGTTATACTCAGCTCATCAGGGCAGTGCATGAACATCTCTTAATATCATTTTGGACAGCATGAAGCTCAATGGGCTCTCGCTCTCAATTTGGGCCTCTAGGCTTCTGGAATGCACCAAACAATAAAGTTGTATATTTTGAATAGCTTTAGTAAGTCATCTATTAAAAAAAGAGTTTTTACAGAGCTCACAGTGCGCCTCATCATGGGATGTACTGCCAAAATTGTAACAATTAGCTGTCTATCTTAGGTACTTCTGTGGCTCCCAGAACCATAGTATATCAGTATATCACAAAGTTTTATGGATTTTTCCTTCCCATCCAGCTGTGAGGCTGAGAAGGCAGTGATAGCATCACCCTTTTACAGCAGTGAGACCTGTGTCTGAGCAGGGGAGCCTGGCAGCTTGGGAAGCACCCTGTATGGTCCCATTGCCCCTTGCTCCCTGTGCCCTCACCATAAAGGAGATCCCAGCCTTCAGGCTGGAAGGGCTATGGCATATCCTATCCAGATCCCAAACGTGGGAGGCTGAAGGACCAGGATCACTGAAGAGCACATTTCTCCATCTGCCTGGAGCTAGTCAGCAAGCCCAAGTCCTTTGGAAAGCTAAATGCCACTGATTTCAGGAAGGCTGATTTTAAGCACACCTACAAACCCAGGCTGAGGTACAGATCTGTGTTTTTAAATTACAGCTGGACATGATCACAATGTGAGATATCTTACCCACAGTAGCTACAAATTGTGCCAGACTGAGTGCAATTGTCTGTGTGAGCTTTGGGACTGACAAAGCTCAAGGGGCTGACCAAGGCTACACAGGACATTACTGACAGAGAAAGCCATTTTGCCTCCAGAAAGTCCAAGGCAGATCCTGCAACCTCTATTTTTCCTTTTAGACATAATTTCTCTCCTGGGTAGCAGAATCAGGGAATTGGAATTTTGTAAATACCCTTTCCCCATCTTGATGATAATTGACCAAAGAAGTTGTCTTGCAGCTTCTGGATTAAAGTGGTTACCACAATTAAGTTTCATTTCAGGAATATGTTTTATTCAAGAGACTGTCAAACTGATTGTCAAACAATCTTGAATACAAATTTTAGGAACAAGTACCCTGGAACTGCTGCCTTCCTTTCAGAGAGATCAGGAACTGGAAGCGGAAAACTTTGGGTCCTTAGTGGATCTGACAGAGAAAGATGTGGTCACCAGTTTCTCTACCACTAGACCTTGAAACCCTAGGCAACGTCCCTGACCCATCTCAAGAGATGGAGAGGGCCAGAAGCAGCTGAAGATTTTAAACCTATTGTACAGTTAAATGAAACTGTGAAAGTAATCTGCATTTTGAAAGAGAATGAAAGATCAGTTAAAAGCCAAGTTCGTTCTTTTCCAGTGATTTTCCCAAAGAAAATATCTGTAAATTTGCTTTCTGGCAAAGGACTGGAGCCTTCCTGGTTCTTCTGTGACATATGTCAGCACTGTCATTATTTTGCTAAGGAGACACACTGGGCGAACAAGGCAGAGGTAGAAGCTGAGAAAACGGTTGGTTGAACAAAGCCATCCTTTCTTTTCCTGCTGTTAGGCAGCACTTAAAAGAAACCGAGGTGGAAGCTAGTTTTCTTTTCAGCATGAGGTTGGAGAACACACAGGATCTTTAAACGCAGTTCAGAACCTTAGCCAGTGAGCAAGAAGTAATTAAATTACATTTGTCCAGACTGGTTGTTAAGTTGTCCTGGGTGGCTGAACAATGGGCTTTTCTGAGCCTGGAGAAAATACATATTTTTACAATTAGGTGAAGCAACAAGAAGACAAAGAGATATAGGAAGGATGTTTTAAATGACAAGAGCTACAGAGACAGAAAATCCCATGTTTGTCTTGCTAAGACAGCATGAAAGGACTTTAAGAAGGCTTTGAAGAAAGAAAAAGGACATAAGTGAGGCAGAAAAAAATCAGAGGTGTGCACGTAGAAAACATATAAAGAAGACCAAAAGTATGTTATTATTTTTGTATTTTGTTTTCTTGGTCTGTGATGGAGTTACATAAATCTAAAACCAATAGCTGCAATGTCAGTTAGGGTATGGAGAACCCACAAATGACTCCTACTGCATCTGCCTCTGCTCCAGGCATCCCCCAACTTCAGCTTCTCAGGCTCCAGTACGCGCAGGGCTCAGTGTCATACTCTGGAGGAACACTGCTTTGAGAGGCAGTGATATGAGATTTATGTTCCTCATGAAGGAATATGGTCTTCCAGGACACAGATCTGCTGTAATTTTTTCCAGAAAACACATGCACACACGTACAGACATACTTCACTTTGTGTGAAATTTAAAAAAACAGTTACATACATATTCCTGAAAACAGACATATATTATCATTTCAGTCAGTGAGATATGAACATTTTAAGAATAAGTTACTGTTCTGTAACTCCTGTCACCACCATCTTTTATTTATTATGTGCAAAACTTCAATTGCACTGACTTAAAAATTAACATTTCCTTTTACTTTGGGGCATGAAGACTCATAATTTACATTATTGAGAAACAATTTTCACAGTATGTTGTTCTGAAAACCTTACATTGTTTTTTTGTGATGTTACTAATTTTTCTTTGTGTCTTTTTCAGCATCCCATTGCCACTGGTTTATGACAGCGTGAGGGATCATTTGTGTGTTTGCATGTCTGTGCAAGTCAAGGCCTGTGTAAAAGGGAGCGATAATCCTCTGGCACATGCACTTCACACAGAAGGTTTTCTATTTTCATATAGTCTTTTGTCCCACTACTTTACTTCAAGTTTCTTCAAAATAGGAACAACGGTTGCTTCAATACATTTAGGATGCAATATGACAAATAATTGTTTGTAATAAATGTTCTTATTCATACAAGATGATCCTCTCAGGGCAGAGAGGCTCTTCTCAGGCACGAGGGCGGCCTTTGGATTGAAAACACCATAATTTCTGTCAAAAATGAAGTCATCAGGGACAAAAAACCAAACTCCAAGAAAATACACACAATGCGGCAAATTTAAAACACAGCTGTACCTTCCATCTAGTGGCTAGCTCAGCTGGAGAAAGCCACGATTATCTCGTTTAATGTGGCTGTGGGACCACCACAGAGTTTAGGAGTCCTGCAATTTTCCATTAGCAGAAAATTGACAGAGTTCCAGAATATATTTTAAGTTGGACATGGACTTTGCACTCCTACATATGGTAAGAAAAAGCCAAGAAGAATGTGATGTATTTCAATCCTTATGTTTCTGATTTAATTCCAGTCTTCTTCTGTATCTTTTATTACTATTAATTTTAATTTAATTGGAAGAGCCTGGCCTCCTTTGCTCTAGGCACCACATACATTAATTAAAATACAAAAAGAAAGATTAAAAAGTAATTCAACAAAAATCCTTTTGATTAGACCAAATATCAGGGTCCAGTAGGTCATCTTAAAACATTCCTCAAAAATACTGTTCACAGCAACTACAACTTTCACTCTTGGGCCTCTCCAGGACAAACATCAGTGCAGGAGGTCAAACAGACTAGAAAATCCCAGCTGAAGAGGAGATCAGAGCATTTCTGGCAAAAACAGCAAACAGAGTGCTCCATCCAGATGGAACTTCATTGCTAACCTCAGTTGCCCAGTTCAGGGAAGGTGAGGAGAAAATATTTTCCCAAGGAAACAGGTTAGTGCTGTGCTGTTGGCACCAGCTTTCCGAATTCTCCTTGGCAGAGGGCAGGAGCCTGGCAGCCTGCAGGGCAGCAGTGCTCGTGCTCCAGCTGCGTTGGCTCCTAAGTGGATTTGTGCATTTTGCACCGGCTCTCATTCCCAGCTGCTTCCACAGGAGATGCCACAATCAGCCTTCCTTAAGGTGGCTGATGAACTGGATGTATCAGAGAAATGATCACATTCGTCTCATTGGGAAATGATTTTGTTGTCTTGGGCTTTACTCAAGGCCTCAGCTGTATTTTAGGTGCATTTTGCTTTTTGGGAACCATTGTTGTAAACCCCTTTTCATACTGATCCTCTCTTTGTACTGAGTGACTTCCTGTACAAAGGAGGTTATAGTTCAACTCTTCCAAGGATTTTAGGAATAAAGTAGCTGAGCTGATAGCAAAATACACAACCTCTCTTTCAAAGTAGCTACTCTATTACACTTTCGTGACACTGCAGATACTGCACCTATACTTTAGAAAAGGCTGGACTTACCGGTATATCTTGACAATTTTTTAAAATAATGATTGCATCTAGAATAATATGTTTCTTTATAAATCAAGATAAAACAGTATCTAATTAGCACAAATTCTGCAGAGAGAAACTACACCTCACAAGTCTATTAATATTCTTTGAATGTGTTGATAAATTAGCAGGTAAAGGAGAAAATAGTCCTTTGATTACACAAAGTTTTTGACAGGGTTGCCAACAACATGGTACTCCTGAACTTAGAAAGTCATACAGAGGCAAAGTACCAGTGTGAATTAAGAAAAGGCTAAGAGACAGAAGACAAAGTTAGAATTAATGGCCAAGTTAAAAATTTAACAGCAGATGCCTTTAGATTTTACGTTGGCACTGGCATTATTTAACATACCTGTTAACACCTGGAACAGGAGATGAACAATGAAGTATCTCAATTTGCAAATGACAATATTTTATTTACATAACTGAGATCTGGCTGCCATTTTAGGGATTCTCAAAGAAATTTAACATATACAGGTCTTAGCGTAATGAACACCAAAAAGTTCACCACTGAAAAACAGAAAGTAATACATATCGAACTGAAAGAAATTGAGTTATACAGCATACACTGCTTTAAACTATGTTAGGGAAGAGATCAGTTGCAATTGTGACCATGTAACAAAGACTGCACTTGCAATTAAACAAGCAAATGTAATTTAATAACAAGAAAATTCATAATACCAGTATATGAAATAATGATGTGCCATTATAATCTTGTATCCAAACAGACCCTGTTATCTCAAAAAAGTTATGAAAAACTACATGTTCAGAGGCAGGTTGAAAATCATTAAGAGCACAGAGGTCACTTACATAAAATCAGGCTGAAAAGACTGGGATTGTTGACTTTGAAAATTAGAAGACCAAGAAAGCTTATGCAAAAGCATATAAAATAATGAACTGCTCAAAAAGGCAGATCTGTTCTCCTTTGCCAAGGAGACATTCAATGAAAATGAAAGATAATCAATTCAAAACTGATACAAAGTAATAATTTTTCATCCAGTACATGGTAAGACTGTGCGACTCCCTGCAGCAAAGCACTCATGAGATCAATAGTCCAGTAAAACCCAAGGAGGAACCAGCTTTCTTACTGACAATAAAAATATCCCTCCTTTTAACAGCCCGACGAAGTATGCTGGACGGATTAAATATTCCAAGGTTTAAATCAAGCTCTGGACATCATTGAACACCTCTCCTGCAGCATTCCCACGTGGAGGGGGGAACATTGATTCAACTGGTTTTGGCGCTTGCCAAAGACAAAGATAGTCTGAATGGATCCTAAGTCTGGTCTGATAGGTCAGTTCCATATATTCCCATATTTTCAAAAATGAGGTTAAAGACATGCCTGCACATACATCCCTCAGTAGGACTCCAGCAAATGTGCAGTGTGGTTACCTGCCAAGGAGCAGTTTGGTATTTTGGGGTGCAGTTTCCATGATATGGTTCCTAAATAGTCCTTCTTGTGATGCTTCTTCCTTTACACATCAGTCTGCAGTACCTAGTGAAGGCAGAAGCTTTTGTATTGTCAAATAGTTCATAGAGTGAATTTTCTATCTCTTCTTCTTCTCATTGTGATAGATAGCACAACTCTCCTTCCTCTCATTTACAAAGATTTTTCTCAAATGAACTATGAATAATTAAAATCTAACTCCATTTGTTCATTTTTTTCTTAATTGAAGAAATTAAAGATGTATGTAGTGTGACTTCAAGGACTGCATATGAAAAGATATACATTATTTTATTCAAGTATAGCACTTTAAATGGCACAGCACATATTTTTCTACTAATTCATGCCTCATTCAAGTTAAATATTTGCGCTATATGTGGCAAATTAAGCTAATAAAAGCAATTTTATTAGACACTGGTGTTTTTGTCACATCTGCAAACTCCAATTTTTCCATTCTTGTGCTCACCGAGCAGTAAAAATTTCTTTCCTACATTTTCTTCTCCTTTTTTAACCCCAACATTGAGTTATTGCATTTATATTATTAATGAGACTGTCCATAGCCAAATAACTGAAATATAGATTCATTATGGACATAAGTCCTCTTGCTGCAGGGCACAAGCACACCACTGACTGTTTGGGGTTAAGCAGAAATCTCCCCAAAGGTCTGGTTGTTACAGTTATTCATTAGGAGATTAGCTGCATCCTCCCTAGACATATCTCATTATGATGGCTTTTGGAGTGTGGGTACTGGAACAGACTAATAATTTAGCAGGTTCTGTGCTGCTGTTCCTCTGATCCTAACATGCCACTGTTAGAAAACTTAGGGGAGATCATTACTGGAGGCAAAAGGATAAGCAAAACCTAATAGGAATTATTTTCCATATGGATCATTTGCTAATTAATTTCATCTATGGCTAATGAAAAGATGATAGACCAGTAGATCATTGGATCATTGTAAAAATTAGCTTGCAACGCATTTTTAAAGACTTTTTTATTTTTGTTATTACAAACATGCAACTGTTAGAATTTTGCATCTCATTCTATTCCAGTGATTGTCCTTCCTACTCTATTTTTAAGCCATCAGTATATTCTAACGTCAGTTAATTATGCAATATAAAACATAGAAGAATGAGGAGAAGTTTGTTGAATAATGAATTTCACAGTGACATAGTTCCAAAATCCCTCCCATCAGAATATTTCCTGTTCCTCCTTGTCTCCTGACACCTCCTTGCACCTACCACTACCACAATTCCCCACCATTTCTTATAGCAAAAAACCCCTCTCAGTTTCCCAGAGCCACCTTCAGACCCTCTTTCTCAACTTTCCTTGCCTAATAGGCAGGTGAAAGTTGACTTGGACTGTGATTCGTTCAGCATTTCTGCACAGGGAATGGCCATTGCCAGATGGAACAAATAAACCATGGGTTGAATGGTCCTTGTCATGACTTCAGACGGAGCAATGATTTATAAACATCTACCAAGCTGTTGATTTTCACAAAATTTGTAGGAATGTAGTATCTTTGAAATGTTTACTCCTCTGTCAAATAGAGCCGAAATTGGCCCCCAGGTTAAGAAGTTACAAGGAGGGAGCTGACAGACAGCATGATGGCGTTGGTCTCATTTCCTTAGGAAACTTGGCTTAAAATACCAAACCTTAAGAGCAAGAAAATGAAGTGCAAAAGATATCATAAACTCTACAGTGCTCTCACGATAAACAAAAAATATGTTATCCTTGCCAAGCACAATGGAATGAAATTTCACCATCTCGTAACAGGCTGTGAAGTGCTGACTGATGGTCAAAGTCAACAGTGCAATAAGAAAGTGACACACTGCAGAGTTAGCAACATAACTCTATTCACTGCCATCAATTAGATGTTGGAAGTCAACATCATAAATTAGTGTCTGTATGACTTGACATGGATTGTTGTTCTGATCCAGTGGTTGGCATTACAAATAGGAAATGCAGGTCCAGAGCTCCTCTTTAAGTCTGGCCTTAAACACTTGAAGTCTTTGGTGATATTCACCTGTCATGAAGGCAGACACCTTGCTGGAGGTGCCCAAGCTACAAGGCTGGCCATCTGAGCCCCTCACTATTGATGGAGAAAGACTGGCTTTTCTGAAGAGCAGGTCAAATCAGATGTTGTGTACATTCATCCTTGGAAGGAATTTCTAAGTCTCTACTTGTTGTGGTGAAGGAACCAACCAGGGGGCCACAGGGCCCAGAAACAGAGGTTTGGTGGGCTGGTACCAAGGAGTGAAACCCCCATTCTGTGAAGATGGCTTCTACCTTTGGTTTCCTAGGATTCCTGAGGGGTGGTTCTGTCTACAGTTGACAGACACCTCTTGTGTCCCCTAAGGGAAGGTGTCCTGACCTGTCCCACCCTTCTCCTCTTCCTATGGGTCCCTGTGGTGTCACCCCGCCCCCCTTCCCTGCATCCTTTATAAAGCCCTGATTACTGTGCCTTGCCCTCTTCGGCTTCCGGACCATTTGAGGGAGCTTCTACAATAAACCCTTGGATCACCGGCCGAGAGCCACCTCTGCTCAACTCATTTCTGGCGGCGCCGGGGCTATCCAAAAGCCCCAGGCACGCTGGGCTCCGTGCCCTCCACCGCATGGGCTGGGAGGCTGGCAAGCGAGGCACCGAGGTGCCCCGGGGTGTTCTTCCTTTGTGTGGGACACGCCTGGACCAAGCTGCTGCCATCTCAGCCCAGCCAGCGTGCCGGCGGCGCATTTAATATTAATATATCTACTGGCAGCAAAAGAGGCTTGTTATTCATCTTATAACTTAAGCTCCAAACATTGGTGTCTAAAGCTAGATAGAAACACCATCAACCTTTAAAATGCATGCCAAAAGACAGGGGTTTATTAACACTTTCCCTTTCCATTTTTTCTTCTCTCTGATGGCACATAAAGCAAAACCTCCTCATTTATTTTGTCTTTAATGCCAGCATCATATATTCCTTTGCACCTTGAAGGAGGTCTATTAGTTGGCCACATTTTCCTTTGCTGTCTCTGTTAAAATGGAGACCAAGGAACACTGATCCATGATTCATGAAAAATGAGGTCTCATATGTATCACTCAGGTTCAGCCTGTATCTGTTGTAGTTTTAAGGAAACAACAAAGTGTTGGGCAGCTAAGTGTCCAGGCCAATTAATTTCAGCTAATTATTTCTAGATCCTTCTGCACTGAAATGATTAGGGCCTGAAGCTGTTTCTGTGAAAGCAGTAGTTTAAAATACTTAGACCCAGAAGAATGCATGTCACCAGTCTAAAACAGCTGCAAGGCTTAGTGATCTAAACCCATTTTGAGTCTGAACTAGCAGACTGGATCAATTAAAGGGGCAAGAATAAGATTCATCTCTTGTGGTCAGCTTTCTAGAGTGCTTATTGATATAAGGGGAGTATGATAGCTGGGCTTCTATGCTCCCTCAGCAAAGTCTAAACTCCAATACCAAATGGCTGTATACTTTCAAAATTCCCTCATGCATGCCCCAAAAACTTGGTCAACAACTTATTGACAATTAGGCAAGCTATCTGACCAACAGGACTGCACCTAAGTGGTTAATTCTACTCACAGACTCACAAAGAACTAAACTGCAACTTCACCAGCACCTCGGGGGAGGATCAGTGGGATAATTCACTGCCAAATAGGGGAAAGGGAAATGGACTGTTTTTCAGAGGCCACAATCTTTTCCCCATTTCTCTCCAGCACAATCGTCTCAGGTCCATTATTTTGAACAGCTTTTTTCCCCTCAGGCTCTTGCAATGCCCAAGCCTGCAGAGGTGCAGAACCATGACATAATCCATCACCTCCCTGTGTCCGTGGGGAGGTCATTCCTTCAATGAAGTTGCTCTCTGCAATGCATGGGTCGCTCCACAGCAGAAGATGGGAGGAATGCTGCAACTGTTGCATTAGATGCCATGAATGAATGGTTTTAGGACAGTGGAAGTAAAGATGAATTCCCCCTTTTTGCCTCCATGTTATTAAATAGTTTAGTTTAGGACAAACCAGGCTGACAGCCCTCATTGAGGAAAACCTAGCATCGTTCCCGTGCCTTTAGACCAGAATAATTCTAAGAAATCATACATTTAGATCTAATCAAAGCTTCCAAAAAGTCCAGCAGGTACCACCAGGATGAAAGCAAATTTTGGCATTTCCGCCTCCCTTTAAAATCCTCACTTGAAAATGAAAATCAAGTGAGATTCTCATTTATGGAAAGGTCCCTTTACATTGTAGAGTGGTATGAATAGATATCAAATATATTGTGTTGCATATATATAGCTTTGCATGTGTGCAGAATATTGTGTGAAAGGAAGCACTTCAATATTTGCTCAATATTTCATCTCCGAATATAATTTCAATATGTAAAACAAATGTTACTTATACAGCACACCCTTGTAAGTCATACAGATGCAGTTCGTTCCACCAGGCAGGTTTTATTAGTCACAAATCCTAGTCAGCTTGTTTCTTTTTCTTGTATGTTGTAGTGTTCATAAGACAATTGAGTCTGGGGACTGGAAAACATCCTCATATGCAAATTTGCATATAAAGCATACCTTTTAATTTATTGTTTGGATATTAGGTGCTGTGACAAGATAAGTCATATGATGTGTAATTGGCCCAGTGAGGATTTGTTGGTGTGTATAATGTATACACTTTTATTAAAGTACAAGAAGAAAATTACTTTGTCAATCATTTCTAAGATAAAAAGGGCCTGGAGAAAGCATTAATTCTTCTGCTGTCACTTCTGGCACTGTAGTCCTTTCTATGCACAACTACATTTTAAAAAATATTGCTACTGTACTTTAATCTTTAATAATTCAGAAGTTTTCTGATTTCTGATTTGATGCGAAAGATGGTCAGATGTGTTCACACAGGCATGCACATGCGCACACACAACAGGCACCCATGATCTGAGTTAATAATTTATGATTAAAAATCCAAATAGATAAGACAGATGGGAATAACATTTCTGTCCCCGTTTTGTCAGAAGAGACATAAACCCCACAAATAGGTAAAGTTAACCCAAAGCAATACTGGCACTTTTAGCACATATATGTTACCAATACACAAAACCACTCTGTATCTGTGTTGATGTCCTCCCACTTCGCTGGAAATAAGAAGACCTATTCAATCATCATCAGAAATAAAAGTATTTCCTTTGTTTTGCTTATACTCCAGCCTTGCCCACAACAATGTTATCTTGCTCACAAACATCTAAGGAAAGTGAAGGAGAGGTAAGGTCTTTCCTCTTGAAGTACAGACCTGCTGCCCAAACCCTTTCATTTCCACCCATCACTGGAAGCAACAAGGTGTCTCTTCCTGCCTCCTTGCTTCATCTCCTCTGTCAGCATTTATTGGATTCTACACTGTTCTTGGGGACCATAGCACATTTTGTCACACACTATCCACAAAACCAAAGTGCACCAAAGTGGAGAAGTTCTGTCTTTGGGCATACATGGCGTAGATTAACTTACTTGACTGGAATATCTGCTGGGATTTTTGTAAAGGAAAAGAAAAAAACAAATAACTTGTTCTTAAGCAAAGCTGAAATCCACCTCTGGCTTCACAAGCTTCTATGTGGAAACACCTTACAGTTAATAAACTTTACAAAATACTGATTCACACCATGCAATCCATCCTGGGCCACCACCGCTTTGGCACCCAAAGCTAGTTCTCCTTAAACTAGACAAACACCCATTTGGACTGCTCAGAAATTTTGAAACATAACATCTCTCCTCATGGGAATTTCAATAATACAATGAGCCAAAAGACTCCTAGGGTAGCACCTCTTTGGGTCAATTCCCGACCATGTCGTTTGCATGTGCATACACAATCAATTGTTGATCTATGTGCAACTGGGGAAGGGCTTTGCAGAAGATGCCAAGCCAGTTAGTAAAAAAGTACCAAGGCACTCTCTTATTTATTGGGCATCCATTTTGTGTCCATTCACTCAGTGCCTGAAGCAAGCCCTGCCAGGAAGTTGTGAGCCCATGCCAGCAATCCCAACAGAAAGCATGGAGCCCAGGGAGCTCCCTGGGTCCAGGTCTGCTCAAGGAGTAAAGAGCTGGTGGCCAACACACCCATCAGACTCCTCAGGATGTCTCCTGAGGGCTGCAGCTCACAAAAGCACAAGCATTTGCCTGCCTCTGCTGTCCTAGAGCAACTCTGACTAAATGGCAAAGAGGAGAGAGTCAGAGCCATCCCAGACAGTCTGGCTTGGCAAAGCCTCCTTCACTCTCTCCTGCCACATCACCTCCCTTTTGCAGCCAAATATTCTTTTCCTGTGGGTTGCTTTTTTTGTATGTAACTTCTGAAGCATTCATGAACTCGAGTCTTTAAAAGAACTGTAAACAGCACAGCGTCACATTGCCTCCTGTACTCTCTTCCAGCCTGGCAGAAACCTCGAGAGCTGCTCTCTTGAGCCTGCCAGCAGAAGCAAGAGAGTAGCTGACAATAGCCCCTGTTTTTCACCCTCTAGGTATGAAGGGCAATAAATGTTGGTTGTTGGTTCTTTATTCCTCTATGGTTTACAACTAAGGCAGGTGGAATGGGATGGTTCATTTCAAAGCAGCACACCTTCCCCACCACCCCAAACCAGGCCCTACACGAAAATACCTCTTGCAAACAGTCCCTGACACAGGCGAACACTGGACCATGCCTGAGCAACATTTGGGAGTGTGATGATTTATGTGGGCCAAAACTGTACCAGGGCCTATGATAAAAAATATAACAAAATAAACTGCAGTACTCCATGTGCCCTGACCCCGACCTGCAGGTATAACAGGCTGTCCTTGTACAAAGGGGCTTGGAGCAACCTGGCCTAGTGGAAGGTGTCCTTGCCCATGGTGGGGGTTTGGAATGAAATGATCATTAAACTCCCTTATATCCCAAACCATTCTGTGATTATTTGTGTCCACTATTCCATGAAATACCTCCCCAGTGCCCCTCTGCTAATTCCAGGTATTGTTCACATATCTTTCCCCTTTTTTAACCAGGATTTTTCTACTTATCTCCTCCATTTTCAAAACACAGACCCGCTTCTGAGCTCCCAATCCCAACCACTATGGCTGGCTGTCTCCTTCCTCCTGCTGCTCTTCATGTCCCAGCCGTTCACGCTGCAGCAGACCCCAGCTTGGCCCACATCCTCACCCAGCTTGCTCACTGGGATTGAAATCTAGAATAACTCTCCAGTGACAAGAAAAAAAAAAGCATATAAATATTTTTCAGAGACTAATAGTTTGGCCAAATGGAGGCAGCTGTATGCAAGGACAGCACTTCCCTGACACACAGGCAATCTATCTGGCAGACTTCAAGTCCTTGCCTGAATCAACAGCTAAAAGCAGAACAGGCAAAAACTTGCTAATAAAACAACTGTAAGATTTTTGTTTTAATATTGGCAGAAAAACATATTTTCCCTGACCCAGTTTTAAAAAGTGCTGATTCATTTTTTTAAAGCTTCCTAAAACGTTCAGCTAAACACAGGCGCTTTTCACGTTTTTTGGAATGTTTTAATCCAAATTAGTACAGTCTGGCAAACTTATAAACCACTGAAAACAATGATAAGGACTAAGAAACTTTAATCACAGGCTTTGCAATGGTGGTTAATCCCCAGAGGGGGTTATTACACCAATAATAATTTTTAAAGATTATTGAATTATTTATTTTTTTATTTCTTGACTTGAAGAGATTCCTGGTCTAAACATTTTTTATGTCTAATTATGATAGAGAAATACAGCTCTAGTAAAAATTATAGCAGCACTCACATTATTTAGACTGCTAGATTTTGCTAAGTAAAAAAGCTTCTCGGTAGAGGGAATAGTGGCAGAGTAGCAGAGACCTTACTATTGTTCCTAAGCCTGGATTTTCTTCCAAAGGATAATGCAGTCACTAGTAGGCTGGTAACAAATTCACATTCCTGTACTGGAATACATTATTTCATTATTTTTAAACAAGAGAGGGAAAAAAATCAGGAAAAAATATATGTACACTAATTTTATTGCTTTTAAAGTGCCATAATGCTGTGAATATCATCTCTTAACTGGTAGAAAGATGGGCTTCGCCACACCATTACAAAAGAACACACATTTCAGACTAGAAAGCAGAGAAAGTGATAAATCTCCCTTTTGAGTACTAGTCACCATTTTTTATTGTACTAGGCAAATGCATTCTGGTTTTTAAACCTTCACATTAGAAACAAGGAATAGCTGGTTTAAACTTCTGTTAAAAGCTGGCCAAGGTTATATTTGCTTATGTAAGCTTAATTAAACTCCAGTTTCCATCTGCCTTTTTTTCGTACTATTTCCAAATCCTAAATAAAAGCATTAGTCCTCTCTGCTATTTATAACAAACAATTCTTGTCAGTTATTCTCTATCAACAAAAAACCTCCACCTTTAAAACCTTAGCTGATAGCTCTTTATAAAAAGCAACAACACTACCAAAAAAAACCCCAACAAAAAAGTCCCCAAAAACCCAAACTCCTGGCCTTTCCAAACAGGCCAATATATTTGTAACAACATCTTTACCGAGTTCATGTATCTTTTTTATTGCTCTTCATAAACAGGCTATTGGATCCTTCGGACTTCCAACGTGAAAAATGAAAGAATTTCCTCCCATTCTTGCCTCTCTTATCTCATAATTGTTTTGTTCAGAGCAGTAGGAGAGACCAATATAAATGTCTCTGCTATTTATTTGCCCTTTTCAAGCTCATTCATACTTTTCTTGAGGGCATTTTTTTCTCCTTTTCCTTTTGAATTTGTATCTGTTTACTGCTCTGTACACACAAGCAAGCTAAATTGTTTGAGATTTTGTTCCAGAGTCTTATGTAATGCAGATAACAGAGCAAAATATTTAACAGTGAGATTTCACTGTGTTTTGTAATGATGGTACAAGGTAAAAAATTTAGGCATACATTCAGCCCCAAGGAATACTTGTACAACAGAACTTATGTTCCCAAACCTGTTAATCTTTTGAACATGCAACATCAGTCATCCTTCCTTCCAGACATCCTGGGCTATGCTGTTAGAGCCCTTGTTCCGAGCTCATAAAGAAAAGGATGCAGGAGCCAGCTGGATACCAACATCTGAAATGTCTGTCCTGCATGACAGAGTTCACAGCTCATGTTTGTCTTGAGGAATGGCAAATGGAACTGGACAATGCAAAGAGCTGTTTTCAGGAAAGATAGTGTTTTCTCTTAATTTTAGGAATATAAATTGTGGTGTTGAGCTTCAAAGAAATCCCAGGGTACCGGTTGTTTTCAGTTTACATGGCAAAGCTTTTGCTAGTGGGAGTTTTACAGGGGTGGCTTCTATGGGATGCTGATAGACAATTCCTCCATGTCCAACAGAGCCAGTGCCAGGTCAGCTCCATGATGGAACCAAAGCCGAGCCCATCAGAGATGATGGCAGCGCCTCTGGGATAACACAGTTAAGAAAGGGGACAAAAAACTGTTACAGCCAGAGAGAGAAGTGAGAATGTGTGAGAGCAACAGCCCTGCAGACACTCACATTAGTGCAGAGGAGGGGCAGGAGGTGCTCCAGGTGCCAGAGCAGAGATTCCCCTGCAGTCCCTGGGGCAGCCCCTGGTGAGGCAGCTGTGCCCCTGCAGCCCATGGAGGCCCACACAGGAGCAAAGATCCACCTGCAGCCCCTGCAAGACCCCACAACAGAGCAGAGGGACACCCAAAGGAGGCTGTGATCCCATGGGAAGCCCATGCTGGAGCAGGCTCATGGCAGGGAGCTGTGGCCCCTTGGAGAAAGAAGCCCACACTGGAGCAGGTTTGCTGGCAGGACCTGTGACCCTGTGGGGGACAAATGCTGGAGCAGCCGGTTCCTGAAGAATTACACCCCATGGAGCAGGTCATCAAGAACTGCAGCCTTTGGAAAGCACTCACAGGAGTTTTTAGAGGACTGTCTTCTGTGGGAGGGACCCCGCAGTGGAACAGGGGAAGAGTGTGAAGTCCTCGCCCTGAAGAGATGGAAACACAGAGACGTGTGATGAACTGACTACAGCCCCATTCCCAGTCCTCTTCAGCTGCTGGGGGGGAGGAGGGGGAGAAAATCAGGAGTGAAACCTCAAAAGAAGGAAGGGGTGGGAAGGTGCTATGATTTGGTTTTATTTCTCATTACCCTACTCTGGTTTGATTGGCAATAAATCAAAGCGATTTCCCAAAGTCTAGTCAGTTTTGCCCACAACCCTCCCTGCCCTTAATTCACAAACGTTTTGTTATATTTTTCTCTGCCCTGCCCAGGTGAGGGGGGCAGTGATGGAGTGGCTTTGGTGGGCACCTGATGTCCATGCAGAGTCAGCCCACCACAAAGGTGAGGACCATTGCCTGTGGCTGAGCCTTCTTGCCATGTAGCTCTGTTAACCGAAGTGGACACAATCTGCTCCTGCCTACCCACAGCCAAGGGAAATCACTTTGGGTGCCTCTAGCAGGCAAAAGTTTAGACAGAACCATGGGTCAGCTTAGCCTTATTGTATAGCTAGAGAGAGAGAAAGAGAGAGAGAGAGATGAATATATAGGTTAATAATTTGGAATTAAAATTCTCCACCTGACTCTAACATTCTCCAATAACCTTTTCCTAAGCTGAAACCTAGCACAGCAAAAAATCTGTGCCTATGTTTTCAGATGACAGCCTGTAAGGTGTAAGACTGGTATGGGAATAAAGGTGATATGCTATTAATTATACAACAGAACCTGCATTGAGAATCTAGACGAGGAAGTGTGGAAATGATCTCTTAAGGGAAATTGTCATTTGGTGAGTTTTTTAATCCTCTTTTTTCCTCTGTAAGTTCTTATACCATGCTCACATCTGTAGCATCCAGTAGAGCATTAAGCAATGTGACTAACATCTGTCAAACGTGTGGTGTCTGCTTGTGTGAATACTTACTTGGAGTGCTCCAGAGGCTTGGCAGCTGGTTGTCTTTTGTGATCTGGAAATCAATCAAGGAGGACTTCTGCCAAATCAGAGATTTTTGCACTCTTCTCTGTACTAATCGCAACAGACATTCTCTTACTGAGGCAAAGACCAGCAAGTTGAAGGACTGAAAAACAGAAGCACCCAGAGACACACCTTGCCCAGCACGGTTGGACAAGATACACCTCCTGGGGACTGGTGGGGAACAACACCCTGTGCTGCCCCATGAGATGAAATGAAACTGTTTTAACTGCCATGTTGTGAGGGTCCAGGGACATTTTATTCAGGAACTGGGAAAAATTGCCTGAAATCTTTCATTACTGAAGTTGTCCAAAACTGGCAATCCTGACACTGCACGATGTGGGTGACAGCTCACGTTCCCATGGCCAGCTCTTCAGTGATCATCAGGCTGCTGGGTAAAGCAGATCAATAACTGCTTTAATAAGACGGAATAAGAAGAGGAATAGAGATAACAAATAAATTTTACATCACTCTTGTCCCAGCACTCTGTGTTTGTGCAGCATTGCACACACCCTGGCTGGATTTTGCCATGGCCCACTGTGTGGAGCGGATCCCGTCCAGGGAAATAAATATCACAATTTTGGTCATTTCAGCTAATATGTAATTTTCTTAACAGAAAACCACACTATTCACAAAGGACTTTTGCATGGCAGCTTCTCACTGTACTTTTTGATAAAGGCAAGGCTGAGCAAGCAGTGTAATTGCTGGTACCAGGGGGAGCTGCCTGTGGCATCATTCACAGTGATCTGGCTGAGGTTGGCCTGTGACCAGGGGGTTTGTGCAGCACAACACAGCCTGGAGGCCACCCTGGATGTGCAGCACAGGCAGCATGGCACAGGCTGCTCAGTCAGCTGCTGTGTGGGTCACCAACAATCACAGCATGCAACTGTCTCCCAGTCAAGATCGATATATTCCATCCACCCCTTGATCGATACAGAGTTTTCCTGCCCCAAATATAACTTACAGAATATATCAGTAGTGTAGGGATTTCTCGGGCCCTAAATACAATGGCCAGCAGAGCAGACGAGGCCTGTGCAGGATCACTGATTCCTGAAATACAACACCTTCTGCACAGCTCCCTGTACTGGCAGTAAGGGAGGTGGATTTGGGAGGTTCTGGCAGGGCTCCCCGTAGAGGCAGGACAGTTGGGTGGCTGGGTATAGCTGCTGCCTCGGGACATAGCACTACCTCTTCTGCATTGTTCCACCCTTCCTGATCTCCATTCCAGGCTCATAGTGAGTCACAGAACAGCTGCCATTGCCCCAGACGTGCCTTTTACCATTGACAGCATCAAGATACATAACTCCATTTCAGTCATTTAATGGCCCTGCTCTCTGATGAAAAGCTATCCACAGGCTTTTTATGGCAACATGACCTTGGTCAGCATTGCAGGAACGAGGATTTAGTCACTCCAGATCCCAGATTCGGAGATACTTCAATCACTAATAATACTATTGAGAAAGAGAGGAATCTGTGTGGGATCGTATCAGAGGTCTCCTGACAGCAGTGCTGTTTCCTGTCAGTGCCTGCTGCAATTGAGCCTTGCAGTAGGTCTCACACCATTTAAGCTCATTGCCCTGGGGGTCACAGCCTCCCTGAGACAAGCAAATGTAGCTTGTGGCCAGCAATGTCAAACAAGACAGAGGGATCCACAAGTATGAGAATGGATGTTTGCCTTTTGTGATGCCCAAGAAATCTATTTCAAAACGGAACTAAACATTATATCAGATAAACTTGGTTCTATCATTTATGAAACACTTAAAGAATAGTTACTGAAGTATACTTATATAATACAATACTGTAATAAAATACTCAATAAAAAATTAGCTCAATTAGCTGAAACATTTTTCTTTCTACCACTAACCTAAGACATATGTAAAATTTTATTATGTTTAATGGCTGTCTGGGCTCCTGCTGTAATGACTTCAAGCAGCTCACTGAGCTATGATGTTTTTACCACATGAAGTTTAAATGGAGGGCAAGACATTCAGAGGGAAATTTCAGAGAGAAACGTGACAAGGTGCTGGGCTTGATGGAGGCAGGAAGGTCAGGAGAGAACAGGTAGATTTGTAAGTCATTGATGCAAAGCAGATCACTGAAGCCATGTGAGGCAGGAAACTCACTGAGAGAAAGGTTTTAAATGAGAAAAGTGAGCCAAGGACAGTATCAATAATCTGCAAGTAATTGCCTGGTTTTACACATCATGTCAGAGACACTGTGGGAGGTGCCTCCTGGGATTCACCTTAAATACTGTAGAGGAACTGAGCGTGGAAGAATACAGAAGGTGTTTCTACAGAACTACTTTAGCTCCATTCAGGACTGTGTGCTAGGAGTAAATCTGATAAGTAAAGAAGTAAACCTGTAGGCTCATATCATGAGTAGTCTCAGAGGAGGCAAACTGGACTCTTGGATGGTTGGATTAAACCAAAGGATGTGCACCAGGTGCATTCCAGCTGCCAACAAGAGTTCATTTCCGTGGGTGAGAGTAGATCCAGGCCAAAGTAAAGCCTCCAAACCAATTTTAGTGTGGATGCCAGGTCTTGAGCACCGCTGCTGTCAGTGTTACAGCCCACTCCTGCAGTGCCCCTCTATTTGCTAATGTAAACACAGACACAGTGGTATTTTTTTTCCAACTTTGCTGCAGACTTCCTGAATGGACTCACATAAATCACTTCCCTTTTCACTGTCTGTGTCCTTCATATAGGAAATACTCTTAATACCACATCCTGCGCTCGCTGGGACGTGGAAAGGGTAAAATTGTCAACATATATCAGGCACTCAGACACAGTGGTGACAAGCATCTCTCTATAAGGTGGGGAAAACACTCTGAAATAATATTTGACTAGCGTTCAGTACATGAGATGGGGACCTTAGCCTGCACACTGAGGATACACTTATGGACCAGACTCTTCAATTTAGTGACTTGTGCCCTTCTTGGCACAGCTGGAAGAGAGCATGACATAATAAAAACAAGGAGCTGAAGGGACAGTGCTGTCAGCTCTGAGTTGTGGGTACCACACCTTGCTGTCTTCACATTCTTTTTGAGACACCCTGGGATGTTCCTCTGCTATGAAATTGCATAATGTTCTGTCATTGTTTCTTTCAGGTGGTCACAAAACCCAGCTCACTGCACAGCAGCAAGGGAAGTTTCTCCACATATTTATCAATGGTCTCCCATCTAATCTCTGCTTGAAGTCTGGTCATCATTTTTTGTGGTGTTCTTGAGGTTGATTCATTCCTGTATAGAACCCAGCTGTGTTCTGTTGCAGAATTCATTGAACTCAAATCAGAAACACTGGTCTGATACCACACAACCTTGAAAGATTTTGCTAAATAATTCTACACTCAGCAGAACCGCTACATTTATGTTCTGTAGCAATCATCAGCGCAAAGGCTACTGATTTAAATGTAAATCACCCTTTTCACAAAAGGAATGCTACTCCCTCTTACTTCAACAGTATTTCTTCCTCAAAAACAGCCAATTGTACAAACACTCCAACAGGATCTGTTTCTCTTGCTGTCAATAACTTCATCACAGCTGCAAACGTTCACAGAGCATTAGATAGCAAACTTCTCAAGCCCTGTATTAAGAGGCCATGTCCTACCTATAGAGTTTTCTATTTAAATCAGTGAAATCCCTGAATTAACTCAAAAAGAACAGTTAGATTTTTGGAGCATTTTCTT
Source organism: Callaeas wilsoni (assembly GCA_013398955.1). Classification (NCBI taxonomy): domain Eukaryota; kingdom Metazoa; phylum Chordata; class Aves; order Passeriformes; family Callaeidae; genus Callaeas; species Callaeas wilsoni. The sequence goes on from VWPU01010352.1 coordinate 301,553, forward strand.
TGACGCACTTTACCAGCTTCTCTGGGAAAACAGTTACAATATCCAAAGATTTTCCCAGCTATTGAATTTGTGTTTGTTTGCTTGTTTCTGCTATTTGCACACAAATATCTCTCCACTTCACTTGAATGACTAAAAAGGGAAGATCCACACTCCTAACACCAGGCTGTAATAGCAAAGAACATTTTTCTGCTTTGCTGGCACATCACATTATAGAGGCTGTCCGTAATCTTAGGAGAACAGACAATGTAAAAAACCTTCCTGCTTATATCAGACCTTGTTATTAAATTTATATCCATTTCTCATAAAAACCTACATTTTCCTTTATCAGAACTCTGAAAAATAACTCCTCATGCAGGACTTGAGCATGGCATTTGATACAGTCATCAGAGGAATTCGGATGTCCTGTCTTGGGGACATGGCAGGGATTAGTGGGATTGCAAGCAGATGGCTTCAATCATTCCTCACAGACGATACTCAGTGAGTCAGGAAGACGTTCTCCTTCCAGAGCTATCACGCATGAAGTTCTGAAAGAGTCCACCTAATTCAGTGTTTAGAAGGGGATCCTAAGTGTGAAATAGTTTGGACTAAAACACAGGTAACACACCACAGACATCCAGCACAAGCCGGAATTGCCTTTACATCTCTGTGCCTGAGGTGGCACAGCTGGCCGAGCTGATGGACAAGGAGAGCTGGGCTCCAGAGGGGAGTGCCAGTGACATCACTGCAGCCAAACCAACCAGGCACAGTCATCCTTTCCACTGCTCTGCTGGCCCAAGGGTCCTGGCACTGACCATAAAACCACAGCTTTGCATGGCAAGTGAGAAGGATCGGTCTCCAGTTAGAACAAGAGGACCCCAAACAGCCTCTCTCTGCTCTCAACCCTACCTTGCCTTCTGGTGCCTCTTTCCTGCAATACAGCTAAGGACATCAAAGCCAAGTGCTCAGTCACCACTCCAGTGGTCAGAGACCTGGAATTCTTTTTCCAGTCTAAGAAAACACTCTGATCAGGTACCTTCTCCTCCTCAGCACAAGGCTGGGAATATTTTTGCAGAATATTAATATCTTCATTTATGGGGTTTGCAGATTATGCTTTGTTTCTTGTCTACGGAACTTCAAAAGCACAATTAATTTTAAATAATGTGATTGAAACAAAGACTCAAATTCATCTGTAGCAGAGAGAAAAAAAGAAATTTCACTGCAGTGTGTGCAGGGAAAGGCAGCTGGACTACTCGTGTTCTATGAGAGTGATCCCTTGGCATCCAGTTGTCCAGTTTGCTGACAACTTAAAACTGGAATGTCATTTCTTTTGTGATGCAGCTCTAAGATGAATGTTTTTAAAGACTTCTTCTTTGCCTAATTATTCATCCTTGTCACCTTTTTATGCAGCATAGCTAGTTCAGAAAGTCTCACTAGGAGTGCCATATATAATGTTATACCTACCAAGATGAGAAAAAATATTTTATTTTTTTGGAATAACTTGCATCAGGGATAATACATTCATGTTTTTAGAGGGATCACATGGATGTATTTCTTTTTGTTTTGTAGACCTGGTCGGCACAGTCCAGAGGCAAGGTTAGATACCAGAGACACAAAGCACTTAGTACTCTCACATTACTTTAGTAAGACCAAATAAAAACATATTTTAAAAATATTTCCAAGAAATAATATATTCAACCAGATCAGCCTTTAGAGTACTTTTTTGCTGGAGCTCTCTGGTGGCACAAAAATTATTTTTACCAGAGATCTGCTTAGGAGAAAAAGGGAGAAAAGGCCTCCAGCATTCATTGTGGATTTGTGTGATACTTTTAACCCTTCTGCATGACAGAGGGTGTTAATATGCTTTCCAGTTTAACCCATGTGCCTAAGACTTGTACTCTGAGCTCCTGGCTTATATTCTGACTGTGTTTTACCTTTTAGAGCTCAGCATAAGCAAGTCCTGTGGAACTGGGACAGACCATATTCCTGATGTTTCGTATCAATCCTGCCCAGCATCTCCAAGATAGGATAATGGTTTGTGGCCCTCTAACATAACTCTGTCACAAAAGGGATTGAAAAAAAGCTTACTTCTCTACACACCTTCCCATTCACATCTACAAAAGCTTTCATTAATCTTCTGAGTCTCAACTTCAGGATGAATCAGAGTAATTGAGACATCCCTCCTCCACTTTGCTTAAGGTTTTAAAGTGGGAATCTATCCTTTAATATCAGGATACCGAGCCAGTTGTCCTGATGGTGGAAAGTGATGACACTGTTGCTTCACGAGCATTTGCAAGCAGAGGGTCTGGCTTCCCAGTCTGCACGGAGCTTCAGTAAGCATAAAAGAGTCATTATCTTTACTACGCTAGTTAACACCTTGGTTAATCTAAAGATTCCAGAGTAAAATAGCTCCCATGACTCTCTAATAAAACTGCAGTCCGTTGACTATGAATGTTTGTACAGCTTAAGTCAAAAAAAGTAGCTAATGTACAATGACATCTCCTTTGCCTTATTCACTGTCCACTGAAGGAAGCTAAACACCTCAAGCAAAATAGTTATCTCATCTTTAAACTGTTCGTTCTTCACAGTTAAGATCAGGCTCTTCGTACAGCCACATTAGATGTGAACAGGTAGTCGAGGGTGATCTCTGGCCTCTGAGCTTACAATCTAAGTAGACCTGGTGAGAAAAGAAAATGTTACCCTACACTGAGGGTAAACTGAGTCTGAGATAAAGTGACTTACTGTGAAGAAGGATTCCTCACAGCCAGAAACTTAACTGAGATCTTTTAAAGTGCAGCTCAGCACCTTAATTACTGGATCATCTGTCTTGTATTCTCCTCAGAAGCAAAGGTTTTTCCATAATATAAAATTCTTCCTGCAGGTCTAAAAGGTTAAGCTATTTAAGAAATGTGATTTCTTAAACCTGGCAAGATTTGTCCACATAAAAAAAAAATATAAAATAACAGTAATAAAGCATAAGTACTTTTTACACCTCCAAAGCAAAGCAGAAAATATTAGCTAATTCAACCTTACAAGACCCCTATGAGTTAAGTACAGGCTACACTTCTCAAATATGCTTTTTATCCCTCCCTTTCTCTTTCTCTAAACATGCAACCAAAATTATAAACAAGGTGAATAATCCTTCTGTGTGGTAACCATGGAAATCAGCTATATCAACTACTGTAATGGCAATATATCCAGCAAGTCCACAAAAAGCAGACCCTCACAGAGGGTTTCCTACATGCAGCAACCCAATGTCCTGAAAAACTACTTGAATATTTTTGCTGAGCAACCTGTTGCAATATACAGGAACTGCCCTTTGTAAGCTTGTTTTACAAGTGAGTAGATAATCACTTTAGTTAGATTGGTAAGGAAAATCCAATCCCACTGTCTATCCATGGTTCAGACATTCTCTGGCCTACATAGTCTTGGCCTTTACTCTTGCAGATGTTGTACCCTAAAAAGGACAGCCTGTTCTGTGACAACTCTTTCCATCCAGATAAAATTAGCACCTGGGACTGTTAATACAGATTATGGCTCAGAGAAGAGATAATATGTAAATTAATGGGGCCAGAAGCACAATATTCTAAGATTTTATTTGACCAAATTTTTACATTTTCCTGAACAACATTGTTCTCTTCATCATTTTAAGCAGACATGATTTCACAAGAAGTCACTGGGCAGCACCTTTAGGATACAAACATGATCTTCAGCCTACTGCAGCTATACCACTGACTGATGCACTTTTTTGATTACTTCAGCTGAAGAAATACGAAAGCCAATCCTTTCCTCTGAGTGCCCTGATACAAGATTACAGGCACCTCTAATTCGTATAACCTCTACCCTTTTGTATGTCCTACCTCAAATGTTTTTTATTAACCTTGTTTTCTTTCAAAACTCAATTCCTGCAGGTGCTTTCTGGCCACAGGATGACTAAGGCTGCTTAGTTTAATAACATCAAAAACTTTTTATGTCCTTTTTGTCCCGTAAGACTAAGACTCCTCTTACCTGGACATGTAATTTTTCACATAGAATCGTTGAATAGTTTGGGTTGGAAGGGATCTTAAAGATCATCCCATTCCAACTCCCTGCCATGGGCAGGGACACCTTCCATTAGACCAGGTTGCTCAGAGCCCCATCCAACCTGGCCTTGGACACTTCCAGGGATGGGGCAGCCACAGCTTCTGTGGCCAACCTGTTCCAGTGCCTCACATCCTTACAGTAAAGAATTTCCTTCTAATATCTTATCTAAACCTGCCCTCTGTCAGTTTGTAGCCATCCCTCCTTGTCCTACCAGTCCATGGCCTTGTAAAAAGTCCCTCGCAGATTTCTTGTCAGTGCCTTTTAGGTACTGGAAGGTTCTGTAAGGTCTCCTTGAAGCCTTCTTTTCTCCAGGTGGAACAGTCCCAACTCTCTCAGCCTTCCCTCCCAGGGGAGGTGCTCCAGCCCTCTGATCTTCATGGCTTCTCTGGATCCTCCCCAGCAAGTCTGTCCTTTCCAGTGGTCACATCCTAGTGACCACATCCTAGTCGTCAGCTAACCTGGGGGCTTCAGTAGGTTGAGAAGGACATGGGCAAGCTAAACAGAAATAATTTAAATCCAAACAAGAATTTGTGACAGACATAAATAGTTCCGCTGCCATTTGACATGCCGAAATTCATCTTTTGGTCTCCAAAGGCTTATATCAATAAATGCAGCATACCTGTCCAGTTCTGCAAACCCTCCTGGTATTTAGACAAGCATTACAGCTGATCTCAGTGAGAGCTCAGCCTGAACCTACACTGCATAGGTCTGTGCTCTCTTTCAAGCAACAATTTGCATAACGATGTTCATTTCCAAAAAAGCTTTACAGGCTTTATACCCACAAGGCCATCTCTGGATAGAGAATACAGAAAAACAGAAAACAGAGTGTTGGCCACCTGAAGAAAGAAAGGAAGGTTTGGATGATACTGACATTTGGGACTGAAATCCTGGGTTTGTATCACAAAGATCATCGGTAAAGACCTACACAGCAACATTCATCAAGGTCTGTGTAACTCTGAATGTCCAATTCCAATGAGCTGGGTGCCAGATTGGGATCATTCTATACAGAAGTGCCCAAACCTCAGTATTCAGTATTTAATTCTGAAGATAAACGCAGAGTATCTTATTAACTGACCCACGAATCCTGGGAGATTCAAAGACTGAATTAAAGCTACTAAATATGTACCTGCAATTCTAACAGTTGTTTGCAAACAGATTCTTAAAACACTCCCCAGCAGCTCCCTCATGCTCCCCCATTTCCCTAAACAAAGGGAAATCGGCACATTTTAATTCTGTTCTAGTCAAGGTAGTTTTGCAGTGTCCCTTGCTCACCAATAGCACTACCGGTGACATGATAAATACTTCTCAGGTATCATTCATCTTCTCCTTCTTGTTATTAAGGTGAACTGTGTGTGCAGCATAACATTTTGTTTTAAAAAGACTTGGGATTTTCACAGGAGAAAGGAGAAGATTGATACAATTGTCCATTCTTATTTTGGAGAAGGCAGGTGAAAGAAGCAGGTACCCAGGAAAACAGGAGGTGATGAGGTTTGCAAAGGTCCTCAGTCCCTGAATGCCTTTATTTAGTATGGAAAAAAACACACTGTGAACCCATTAGTGCCTGATGGACAGCGGGGCAGGGGGGAGGGAGGCTCTGGATGTCACCAGAATGATCTGAGGGGTGGGTTCACATCCCTAACGCTGAACCTGGCAAGGGACACACTGAGATCAGCACCCATGGGCAATGGGCAGCGAGCGGCGGGCAGCGGGCAGGCAGGGACAGAAGCAGGCAGGTAGGGTGAGCAGTGGGCAGCAGGCAGGAGCAGCGCAGGGGGCAGGGATGGAGAGTGAACAAGCAGGGTGGATAGCAGGGAGGCAGGAAGGGGCAGTGAGCAGTGGACAGGTAGCAGCGCAGCAGGCAGGCAGGAGAGACAGGGGCGGGCAGGGATGGATGGGCAGGCAAGGATGGATGGAGGGCCAGCAGGGATGGACAAGACAGAGTACAGAGGGCAGGCAGCAGCACAGCAGGCAGGTAGGATGGACAACAGGCAGGCAGGATGCACAGGGGCAGGCAAGGATGGACGGCAGGCAGGCAGAGATGGACAGAAGACAGCGGGCAGTCAGGGATGGACAGAGGTTAGGGATGGACAGCAGGTAGGGATGGACAGAAGACAGGGATGGACAGCAGGCACAGATGGACAGCAGGCAGGGAGGGACAGGGGGGAGGATGGACAGCGGGCAGGGATGGACAGCAGGCACGGATGGACAGCGGGCACGAATGGACAGAGGACAGGGACGAACAGTGGGCAGGGACGGACAGCGGGCACAGAGGGACAGCAGGCAGGGAGGGACAGTGGGTAGGATGGACAGCGGGCAGGGACAGACAGTGGGCAGAAGTGAACAGCAGGCAGAGATGGGACAGTGGACAGGGAGGATGGACGGCGAGCAGGAATGGACAGCGGGCAGGCTGGACAGTAGGCACGGCCGGAGAGCGGGCAGGACGGACAGCGGGCAGGATGGACAGTAGGCACGGCCGGAGAGCGGGCAGGACGGACAGCGGGCAGGATGGACAGTAGGCACGGCCGGAGAGCGGGCAGGACGGACAGCGGGCAGGATGGACAGTAGGCACGGCCGGAGAGCGGGCAGGACGGACAGCGGGCAGGATGGACAGTGGACAGGGAGGATGGACGGCGAGCAGGAATGGACAGCGGGCAGGATGGACGGCAGGCAGGGACGGACAGTAGGCACGGCCGGGCAGCGGGCAGGAGGGACAGCGGGAAGGAAGGACAGCAGGGAGGAGCGGAGAACGGGAAGGACGGACAGCGGGCAGGCTGGACAGTAGGCACGGCCGGGCAGCGGGCAGGAGGGACAGCGGGAAGGAAGGACAGCAGGGAGGAGCGGAGAACGGGAAGGACGGACAGCGGGCAGGCTGGACAGTAGGCACGGCCGGGCAGCGGGCAGGAGGGACAGCGGGAAGGAAGGACAGCAGGGAGGAGCGGAGAACGGGAAGGACGGACAGCGGGCAGGCTGGACAGTAGGCACGGCCGGACAGCGGGCAGGCTGGACAGTAGGCACGGCCGGAGAGCGGGCACGGCCGCAGCGGACGGCAGCCCCGCAGCGGGCAGCAGCAGCAGCGCGGCGCTCGCCCTCTGCCGGCCGCAGCGCGCAGTGCGCAGCGCGCCTCTCCCCACCTGCCGCAGGGGCAGCGTCGCGCAGGCAGAGGGAGAACGGAGCCGAACAGCGCTAAGGGCTATTCTACCCTTTCTTTACTTACTATTTTACCCTTTTTTCGTTAAAACGCGAGCTTTGCACACACTCTGCAATCGCCCCAAATTGTAAAAAACACGAATCCTTTCATTTTCATACTTCTGTAGGACTGCAAGATATATTGAGGAAGCCAACTTAAGGCAAACAGTGTTCCTCTTGATCACTTAAAGTTTGTGCTTTTGAATTTCAAGTCCACGACTGAAACGGGCTTTATAAAAAGCTGATACTTATGACGTCATTTAAATGTCACTGAAAGTAGGAGAGGTTAAGCAAGTGGAGTCCAGCCACAGGCAGTGGTGACTGCGGCATGAAATGAGGAAAACAAAAAATAAAAGAGGAAATAATAACCCCGTATTTATCACAGGCAACTGTGTAAGAGGGATCTAAAGAGGAGAGTTTGGTTTGTCTGACAGTTTTATCTGAAATTAAATATATTTAACTGTTTATAAAAGGGAACTGACAGTGCTTCTGCCTGTAAGGGGAGATTTCAGAAACCTGAAGATCATGTTCATGAAACAAAAAGTGAGGGCAAAATCTTTCCTAAATCAAGAGCCCTGTTCCATGAAGTCTCTCATTTAAAGAGAGACGGTGCTATTTTGCTATAAAACAAGTGGTATTTACAAGGTGAGAATGTTGACAATTCTGATACTTTGCATTGCTACCTATAATTCAAATAAGAAATATTTTTAAATACATCTTAAGGTCTGTCAAGTTTTTCTGAACATCAAGCCCTGTTTTGTGCTGCCCATTTAAAGACCTTTATAGGTTGTGTAGAGATCGAGAAGTCAAAAAACGACAAAAGCATAGTCCCTTAACTTTACTTAGATCCCGATTCTTTATATGGATACATATAGAGATGAAAAATTTCATTTCAGAACTGTAAATATTCATGCATGTGTGTGCATCTCTCACAGTAAGTGCATCTCAGAAGGAAAGTTCTTAAAAATTGAACGACGCATTAAAACCCAAGCAGAACAATTCCATAGTTGTTGCCTATACATAGTGAGGTTACAAGTTAGTGCACAACCAAGGGCCTTTCCTAGTGGAAGCACAGCTCCTGTTCGGAGCTCTTTCATACAAAAATGTGGGATGTGTGTGGCAGAAATGCCGAATTCTCTTAAATTCAGTCATTTCCCTATTCAGTACCTGCTTCATTCTTTCCTCTTTCAGCAGAAGGCATCTGGTGTTAGACCACAATCGCTGTCCTCCAAAGAAATAATTCCTTTATTGACATTTACACCTCTATATAAATATACCCCAATAAAGGCATTTGGGTGAAGTGTGGCAGGTAAATAAAGATGATGACATAATGGTGCACACACTATTTAAAGCAAAAAGGGAGGAAAAAACGCTGCATACTGGCTCTCGATAAGATTAAACATCCTTCTCTTAAGGAAGGAAGTGAACCAGAACTGATTGGAGCTGGAGTCAGTGGAGTTTGGGAGAACTGCATGTCTGTGAGGAGGGTCATTCCAGTTCTTTTGGAAATCGATTACATTCCCCAGCTACCTACTGCTATATTGCACCAGGATATTATTGTACAGTCTTGCTACAGAGCCCTCCATTATAGAGCAGCTCTATTGGCATTTCAATGCTCAATGAAGGCTAGAATTGCCACAGAGGTTTCAATTAAAGAAAATTCAAAACGAAAATGGAGAAGGAAAAAAGAAGAAAAAAGGCTGGGTTGAAAGTTTCCAGCAAAGGTATTTATGACTGTCTGTCACCCTCTCTTTTTTCTTCCTGTCTCCTGAAGGGACGTCTAAAGCATCCATTTAAACTGACGCGTTTTGCAGAATTTTTGGGAGGAACCCTAATGGCATCATTCCAGTGGTGTAGTAATAAATAAAAAATAGATGTCCTTACCCATTTGGTATAAACTCAGCATTGCCCAAGTTAGAAGGGGGTAAACTACATTTACCTGTATTCCCCCTTGGCTGCATCACTGCAGGATGCTACTAGGACATATCAAAAGTAGTTATTCCATCCATAGCAGGCTGTAATCACTATTTTTCCTAACTCCTAGTCTGGTTCAAACACCCCATGGTACCCACCACAGCTACACAGGATTCCATATATCCTTTTCTAAACTGAACAGCCCAGCAGAATGGGTGTTTACTGATTACTTTATACACATCAACATACAAAACCAGAGCACTCTCTGGACTGGCAGAGAACATGACTGCTTGAAAAATATGGCTTAAGTTTGTTTCTACTAAGGTTTGATATTTTTAATGTTTTATCTTTTGTATTTATGGTCTGAACAAATTGGGTTAATTGCTTTATTGGCTGTACCAGACCCTATATTTGAGCTCAAGATTAACATTGCAGCCAGTTTCCAAGGTGATGGCCATTTAATTATTGTTTATGTAGAAGTGATTAACTAAATGCCAAAAAAAAAAATCCTAGCTAAAACTTGAAAACAAGGAGGGTCTGTAAAAAGCTAAACAAAAACCTAAAGAACTCAGGCGAGCATGTGAGATCCTGTTTATAAGGGGGTTAATTCCCTTAAACAATTTGATGCCAAGAACACCTTGCTGTTTACAAGGAATTTACAAATCTTTAATTGCACTTTCACCATTCAGTTACATGCTTTAAAACTTTCCACAAGACAGGTCTGGAGTGAGAGGCTGTCATGGAGGGCAACAGCCGTAGCTGAGAGGGTTCTTTTCATGCACAGGTCTCTCTTTAATCCTTACTTTTACATCTTGATTGCATTTCACAATAGCAACCAGGCACTCCAGGCAGTGTTTTTAGGGCAATTACTACAATTCTTGGGTGGTCACTCTGCATTAGATTTCATGCCTTATAAAACAACATGAGGTGTGCCATAATGACTCAGAAATATACAGCCTTTCATGTCCTATTGCTTAATTAAGGAGGGTGTTTTGCAGGACAGATATTATTGCTAGTCTGTGGTTTTTAATTTTACTACACAGTAAAAGCACCCTAATTCATACCAGGAATAGGCAAACCTGCAAATTAGTGCATTTTCTGAATTAGAAAATAAGTGAATAAAACTGCAGAAAGAAAATCAAAATGTGAATATGGCAATATTAAAGCAAATGTGCTCATTTATCCTGGGAAATATAGCTGAGTCTCATTCTGTTGATATTTAATAGCCTAGCACCTTGGATTTTTTTAAATAGAATGAGTCTTCAGACCCCAGACCTACAACGAACTCCCTGTGTGCGGACTCCTGCACAAACATGGATTTCAGCAAGCCTCCCAGGAGAGCTGTCTGAGCATCACTTGTGGCCGTGCCGAGAACAGGGTAACAAGATACTGGAAGGAGTTGTTGAGACAGCAGGGTTTTGTGGCAATTATCATTTCTGTGAGGTGGTGAAATAAAAGCCAGTGATCTTCCAGTCACTTTTACATTAGTGTAAATACTGTAACTTTTAAAGCTATGCTTAATTTTTTGAGAGGCGCTGATAAGCAGATAAGTTGCAAAATTTGACCTACTTAAATAAATATCTATAATCTGGCCAACAGTGTGCTGCAACCTCCATTTCCCTCTCCCTTCTTTATAAACCCACTGGCTTTTTTTGCAGGCAATGTAAAATGACCAAACGCACAGACAAGACACAGAGTAAGTGCACTCACTTGCTCACCTCCCTTTCTCCCTGTGCTAGAAGATAGCAAAAATGCTGATCCCAACTTTTAGGCCAACTTATTTTGACTCCAACAATTCTCCAGATGCAGGCAATGAAAAGTACCACTTCTAACAAATGGCAGTGATGGTGAGGCTCTCACGGTTCAAAGCCTGGTGTTTGAAGGCAGTGGGGCAGCACATAATGAGTACAGGGACTGCACAGGATTCTCCAGCTAAACCCAAACATTCTTTTTTAACCCACTGGTCCTTGCAGAAGGCCAATTTGCTCTATCACTTTCCACTGGCCTTGTCTGGGCAGCTCTGCCTGCCTCATTCCTCTTATACATATACACTAATGCACAGTACTTTTATGAGCTGGAGGAGATGAGCAACAACCACTTATTCAAGCTTTGGTCAAGCTGGCCAAAACAGATTACTGGCCAAGTTGGCCAGACGAGATTATCAGCCAAGTTGACTAAAACACCTTTCAACCAAGGCTCTGCACAGCTTTGTTGACTCATTCCAGCAGCATACTCCAAGAGCTCAGCAAAAACTGTAGTTTTCATCCTGCCTTGGGAGAGTTTCAGCTCACCAAACACCTGCCTGCACCTGGCTAGCAATCATTAACGCTGAATTATAGTCCCTAGTCTGGTGGAAGCACATTCACTCAGCAAAGAGCTAATTGCCTATCTACTGGATAAGTTCATGGCGTCATCCTCACAGCTTCAGACAGAAATCCTAAATCATCCGTAACTGCCTGGTTCATGGTTTGCTGCTTTTTTCCCAAGCAAATTATGTTGGTATCACTCTAGCCTGCACTGGCAACTTCTAGGCATGAAAGTGTTATCCCATGGAGAATAAGGGAATTTTTCACCTGTCTGGAAGCCAAGTTTCATCCTAGGTTCCTGCAGAAGTGTGTGATGTCCCTTCTGAAAGTAAAGAAAGACTGTACTACTGCCAGAGGAATTATTCAGGGCTCTTCAGTCTGAGACCTATTTGGGACCATGAGCCCCAAAATTACTGAATACTTTTGAAAATTACTTTGGGTGTCTGACCCACAGCAGCCATTATCTTAACAGCCTGTCTACAGTGCAGCATGAGGAAATATTTCCTTCCATTGACTTAAAATTTATATGCAACCTACTTCAATGAAATACACTTATTTTTCTCTTCCCCTTGGGAAAAGAGTGGGGGGGGGAATAAATAGCTGCTCCAGTTTTATTTATGTTCTCTGTAATCATAAATATCTGCATTCAGTCTCTCTTTTACAAGAAAAACACTACTGCAATCTCTTTTGCCAGGCCTTCTTCTGCTGTCATTGTAGTCAGTGGTCAAAATTCATGTAGATCTCACAGGGAACCAGAGTAGGCTCTGTGTATAAGCTGTCCTTCTACATCTCACCATCTGCACTGAAGTAAACAAAAAATGCCATATTAACATAGCTGGAAACAGACGGAGAGAAGGATATACTGGCATTTGCTAAATATAAAGCGATAAACAGTTTTAAAAGGTGCTACAAATAATGGATGGCTTTAAAAAAAATGTTACAGCTGCACTATATGTGGCTTTCTTTAACAAGCCCATGCTGAGACCCTTTTGGTAGTGATTATTGCCTTTATTAATATATTGTAGCAAATAATCTATAATATTAACAATATAGACAGCATTATAAAATAATTTAAATTATTGATAATTTTTCACTCTTGCAAGGAGAAAGATTTCATTACAGCCCCAGCTCTGTCATGAGCTGTGTGCATGCTCAAATTTGCAGTTTCATTTAACAGAGAACCACACAAGCCCTGGGATTTATCCCCAAAGATTTTGCTCAGGAGTGACAGGGTGAGAGTCTCATTCTGTAAAATACGATGATGTGGCACAGGATTTAAATCAGTAAAGTACCCCTGTTTAGGAAAATACACCTAAGACAAGAAGCCTTAGGCATGTGCTTATGTGCTTCCACGAATCAGCCTGATTGCTGTATTTTCCCTGAGGCAGAGATAAGGTTTACAGACACAGGTCCCGAATTTGGGCCAACCTAAATATTATTTAAATGCATCTCTTTCTCTTTCCTCTCCCTCTTTTTGCTGAAAGAGCTGGGTTTGCCACACATCTTATTCCTATCTGCCTTTATTAAGCTTTTTATAAATGTGTAAGAAAAAAAAAATAATTCAGCATCCCAGACATCTTCTTGGGTTTAAGATCTTAACAAATGAGGACACAGCTGGGCTACTTGGTCTGTGGATTTTCTAGCTGCAGGATTAAGTCCAGCTGAGCTGAAGTTTATAAACCAAGTTATTGACTTTAAAAATTCTCATACCGCTTATCAAAACACACCACATTGAAAGAACACCCTTTCCAGAATCAAATGTGGCAAAGCTTTCTCAATTATAGGCAGCCTCTCCCCATACAGCCGCCCTCACCATAACCCTACTAGTCTCCTGCATCTATTTTACTTCAAGACTCACTCTCAACTTGCTGTAAAAAAAATAGTCTTTTCTATCTCCTATCCTAAATAAGCAGGGTCTGGGCAGAAAAAGGTTGGTTGCATACAGCCCAGCACTGAAGGTGGAAACAAATAGTGCCCCAGCAGGCACCACCCTCCCCTGGCAAAGCCCAGGCTGCCATTAGGTGCTACTCACCTGAAAGGATTTGTCTCTAGTCTGATGTTAGCACAGCGCCTTTGTACATTGCTTTTCACTAAAGGTCTGATCCAGCTGCCATTAAAATCAATGAAAAGGCTCCCATTGACTTCAAAGGAGTTGAGATATACAGTATATTGCAGCAGATGAAAAATACCAAAGGAAAAGAAAATCTGTCTTTTAGTATATACTTTCAATTTTTATACAGTCTTCATCAAAAAAATGTTCTGAAGGAAAGGGACTGGAAAATTGTCCATATCTGTCAATGCTGAAAACTGGGCAGGGGAGGGGGGTGGGGGGAAGGAAAGTTTTGACAAAAGAAGATACTTCCCCATTCATTCCAAACTGCATTTTTCTGTCAAAAATTGTTTTCAGTAGCAAACATGTTTAAATTCTAAACTACCAATAAAGCCAGGGAAGTATTTTAAAACAGACCATCTTTGGAACCATACACTTACTCATCAGTCACCAGACTTTCTGTGACTTTGGAGGCTTAATAAAAAGAAAAAAGGTCAAATATTAGTGCTTTTATTGCTTGTGTCTATAGGGAGGATCCCAGCGCCTGACTCAGCCCAGCGCTCTGTGACAGACATAAGATGGGATAACACATAGAGGAAAGAGAGGGATTTATTTGAGTACAGAAAGCTGGGCCAGAAATCCACCTATGAAACTTTACAGATGCATATATTTAAAACACCTTTCAGCAGATTTATATACCATTACAGTTATTGGATTTTTCATCTTTGACTTAGATGTGAATTATTTAATTAGAAACTTCAATACCTGCATAACTTTGAAACCCTTCCATTATTATTGTTACTAAAAAAAAATAAAAATATTTGCACCTAAGAGAATTTCCCAGCAGTCAAAACTTCTATGGAAAGCAGTACTACAATTGAGGTAGGCTAGATTATTCAGGGATTTGGATCAGGCCACACTTTGGTTCAGATTACATCTGGCTTTCCTTGAATATAACGACCCAATATTTGGTTATTGTTTTGTGAATACAATTTACTACCAAATTGTTCCCTCTGGATTCACTGGAATCTGTCAGAAAACATCTTGAAAGCATACAGATCTTTCTATTTTTAAAAAAACCACTCATTTTAATTAATTCTCTGGTTTTAAAATATTTTATAACTCTGTATCTCCAGCAGTTTGTTCTTTATTCCCACCCCCAGCAGACTACTTTGAAGGAACCACAAGCTGCTGAAACTCTACACAGGGCATTTGTCCATTATGGAAAGGAGATCACAAAAGCATTTCATATCCTGCTGTTCAGAGAAAGAACAAGTCTATTTCTACCTCACATGGCAGGGTCGTGCACATGGTGGGTTCAAAGAAGAATGATGGAAAAATGCTCTGTATATCAGATACAATTATACGAGATGTATAATCGACTGCACAAATGTAACTTACCTAAGGGATTCCTGCTGACCCTCTCACAGAACGGCTTCACCTCAGGGATTCCCATCCACCAAAGGGCTCTGCAGATAAAGGGTCTTTCCTCTGGGGTTAACCCCTTGCATACCCCAGCAAACAGCATCCTTCCAAAGTACCCCAACAGAGGTGGTGGGAATTTCTGCTAAAAATCTGACCAGTCAGAGTGAGCGATGCTGCTGGGAGGGCAACACACGCACCTGAGACACACATGAAGCTCCTCCCCTGCAACCACTGTCCCCCCATCTGTGCTCAGAAGACCACTTAGAGCTCAGGGACCTGATATAGGTCTACAGGATCCACTGTCTGTGCTCGAAGCAATCTCACATTTCACAGTTGATCGTAGGGTGCCCTGTCCTCCTCACATGGGCACCATCGGAATACACTGCACTGAAACACACTGGTTTGTAAAACATTTTTATTAGTGACTACCAAAATACTACTGGGAGCTGGCAGAAAACAAGCTAGACTTTTAGGATTTGGAATAATTTAATGATTTTTTTCTTTTTTTTCTCTTTTTTTCCCCAGAGAGGAACACCCCTGTTTTATGGAAACGTACCCAGCTTGCCACCAGTCAGAAAAACCCCAGAGGTTTGGGCGAATGACTGAACAGCTCAGGCCCCAGCTAATGCAGCTCCCAGGACAGCAGTCCTGACACCAGGCAGGGACGGAATGACTGAGTTAAAGGGAAAAACCCTGATGAGCCTGATTTGGAGTCTTGATATAAAATTAATGTCACAAGGAAGAGATAACACAGTCGTTTTCACTGACCCTAATGTCAAAATGTTTCCTTTTCCCTCTGCTTCATGTTGGAGAAAGTTTCATGTTAGCATCTCACTTTTACCAACACCACTGTACTGCGAAAAGCAGAAGCTGGAAGAAATTAATTTTGGGGCTCCAGCCCTGGACAGGCTAACCCATGTGCCTAACTCCACATGAGTAGCTGAAGACCAAGGGATTACTCCTGCAAGTCTGGTGACAAACGTGTGCTTTTCTGGCTGAGGGTATCTGACACAAAGGAATCCCAGCTTCCCAGGACAAAAGGATTAGGTTTCATCCCTAGTGCCTAAGAAGATATTGCTCTTTAAAACAGTGATTGGTGCACAGGAATAGGAAATATAAATGCCAATTCTGAGAGAGACAAAGATTTTTTTCTGTGTAGCAACAAATATCTTGAAATAGTCTGTGCTGATGAGTGAACGGGGGATTAGATTTAAATTAAACATATTAATGTACATTTCTAATCCTAAATTTCAAAAACTATTAGCCATTTATAGGCTGAATAACAGCTTCTGCACTCATTTCAGCTGGTATAAAAATCATAAAGGTTAGCAAACTGTGTGGATCAGAATATAAACTAATCGGCATCTGGGATTAGGAAGAAATCTCCTCCAATTCATTGGTAAAGGCTTCCTCAAATATGGAACAGAGCCCATTATTGTTTGGCTGTTAATAACTCAAGTGACATTTGCCATATGCCATCAAAGGGCCCGGAGTCAATACGGATTTTATCTTTGTTAAGGTCTGCAGATTCAGCCTCAAATTGTGAGTCCACAATTCAATAGAGAGTTGAGCATTCCCATTTTAAAACAGTTTTTGAAAATAGTGGGGATTACTTGGAAATCGTGTGATGTCAAGGTGCAAGGGAAGAAGTCACGGAGGAGCAGAAGAGAATGGAAATAAGATTTTGACATAGGACAAATATCAAAGTAGGTGATCTTTTTTCTTCGCCAACTGTGCTAAAGTTGTCTTTTTAAACTAGAATCACTGTGTAACTCCAATCAAATCACATTCAAAGCAGTTATTCTAGTATGTCCCTAGCTGCATTTCCGCAGTAATTTAGGTACGTTATTCATATGCTGAGTTTCTCAGAGAAAGGGAAATAAACTGAAGGCGGGTTTTTTTCCACAGTTAAAAGTACATTGAAGGTATGACCTTAAAGTAAGGATAAGACTCAAGATATTCCTCATTGTTTTTTTCTGGAATAAGTTTTGATAGCCTTATATAGGTGGAAATAAGCTTCAGTTTCTTATGCTTCGTAATCTCTAGAAAAGTCACAATTTGTGCTAGAGGAGATCTGCAAGGAAATGTCAGTGTCTCTGAAGGGGCCACCTCTTCCACTAAGAATTAATGAGATGTCTTTAGGGGTGGTGATAGTCCTTTCCCAGAAGTACAAGTCGGCTCCACAAAATAGCATTTTTCTAGAGCTGCCAAGCATCCCAGGTAGGAACAACTCTCACTCCCTGATGTGTCTTGCTGAAATGTCTGCATCCCATGTCCCTGCAGGGCAGACCTACTGCCTCACCTGCACCTCCAGACAGCCTGTACTGCCCTTGAGGAATGCTGGTGGAAAGACTAGAGAGTCATAAAATCACAGAATGGTTTGGATTGGAAGGGACCTTATGTGGGCTTCCAAGCAGGGGTTCAGAGATGCGGCGAGGCAGGAGTTAGAGCAAGGAATGAATTATTTATTAGATTTACAATACCATTTATATATTCTAGTTCCATAAAGCAATTGAACAGTGCTTACACTTCTCCTAGGGTGATTGGTCAAAATCTCAGACACCCACTTAGAAATGTTTTTTCTCAATATAATGTACACAAGGTCAGAAGATACCAGATATGAATGCTAGTTACAAAAACCCTATCTATTGTTTACATAGCTTACACAGCAAAGGAAAAGTTCTCACAGAATGAATGCAAGAAGAGAAAATTTCCCTGCTAACAGCATTTCAGCATCCACAACCTTAAAGGTCCTGTGGTTCCAATCCCTTGTCATGGGAAAGGGGCACCTTCCACTAGACCAAGTTACTCCATCCAACCTGGCCGTGAACATTTCTAAGGATGGGGCATCCATAACTGGGTTGAAAAGTTGCATTTTTCACAGGAGAGTCCAACCACCAAAAGCTTTCCTCAGGTTTAGGTTACCATATAAAATCAGAAGTCTGGCTGTACCCTGCATGGCAGGGGCCAAGGGAGGATGCCTGTAGAAGAACATAAGACAGGGAGCTTATGCAGGAATAGCTCACTAGCATGCCTTCCCTCACTCCAGCTAATTGCAGCAGACAGATTTCTTAGGCCAGTGACAGTTCCTCTGTGTTCAGCATCTCTCCACTGACGTTTTGTCTTCGGGAATTCATCCAAGCCCTTTCTGAACCCACACAATCTCCTGGCATTCCATGCCCTCGGTGTTGTGCATGTCCTGCATAGGGAGGCTGGCCAGTACAACTCAGGAGAGAGCTCCCTCGGGCTGTTTTGGTGCCTGCTATTTGCCTGGGCTGGCCCCAAGTGCAGAGGTGATGCTGTCACATGCCTGGAAACGCTGCCAATCATGACGCCTGCCAGAGCAGCCAAACATGCTCCATTTTCAGGAATATGAGAGGTTATTACTGTTATTTCTTAATGCTGAGTGAGGGTCTGCAAGCCTACAGCCCCAGGACTCTGTGAAATAAATGGCTCCCAGAGGTTCTTCCTTGGGCTCCAGCCAGCAAACACCTGCTCACACACAAAAGTCTCCATTCAAGCCAAAGAGACGACACCTGTGAGCACAGTCATGCCTGCCATGATACCCGTCTGGCTTCCCAAGCAGAAGAAAACCTGCTCCAAGCTGCACCAAGTGCCTGATGTGCTCCATGCAAATATTTGATTCACAAGTCATAAACCTGCTTTGCTCATGTGGATCTGGGGTGATGGTAAAACAAACACTGAAGGTGGAAACTGCCACAATTTCAAACACTGCCAATGAGTAATAAGTTACTGTAGTTTGAATATTTTATGCATTACTGAATCAAAACTTAAATTAAAGGCAACTTTTAGAAGACACTAATATGATTTCTGAGCCTCTGGACACCTTCTGGATCTATCATATGAGCACTGAAATTTTTAGCTATAACATATACAGACCTGATGCTGTAAAATACTGAGAGTCCTGACCTGTGATTTCCAGTCACTATTGAGAGTTGTCTGCCTGGGCTTTATATCTACATGCAATCATTGCCAGAAACTAAGGTGGGTGTTCACAAAAATCACTTAGATTACTTCTGAAAATCACTAAGATATTTAGGATAAAAGACAGATTCCTTGTAGAAAATAATCATACAATCATAGAATAGTTTGGGTTGGAAGGGACCTTAAAGATCATCTCATTCCAACCTTCCTGTGCCATGGGCAGGGACACCTTGCACTAGCCCACGTTGCTCAAATTCCCATCCTACCTGGCCTTGAACACTTCCAGGGATTAAGCATCCATAGTTTTTCTGGGCAACCTGTACCAGGGCCTCAGCACCCTCACAGTAAAGAAATTCTTACAATGTCTATTAGATGCGTTGTTATCGTTGTCTGCTTCTTCTAATGTCTACTATAGAAGTAAAAAGACAGATTTATATTAAACACTCACTCTAAAACAGTGAGACTAGTAACAAACCATCTTTTCGAGACAGAAGGAAACATCTCCCAAAATATCCAGACACAGAATGAGATACAAAGAAAAATAGTTTGCAGAAATATTACTGCCTCTTTTTTGAGGACTATGATGGAGAACACTCAGATAGGGTGAGTCTGTCCAGCCACAATGCACAGAGAATGTAATGGAAAACACAACAGACAGGCCTACTTGTTGGCTGTACTCATGCTTAATTTATGTGTATGTGATCCCCAGGAATATATTCATTTCCCCAATATTCAAATACAAACGGTTTCAAGATGCAGAAAACTTGCATCCAAATAAAACAGGAAGGAGGGTATTCCCCTCTTCTTCATTGAACAGTCTATGGGATTTATTGCATTGTATTGTGCCATTTCAAAGTGGTTGTAAAAGTCTGTCCCCAGGCATAAAACCTGCTCACTTACTTTGTAGCAGTGCATCAGCTAATGAGCTCTTATTTGCCTTTCCAAATTAAATTATTCGTTACAGGTAGAAGGAATTTTGCAGTGGTGGGTTAAAAGTAAGAGAGTGAAAAAAGCACATTAAGCAACTTTTCTAGTCTGTTCTAATTCAAAGGTACTTTACTGTTCTTCTAACACAGAGTACTAAACTCACACATCAAGAAAAAGTTGCTGGCAAACTCTCAGGAAAGGTGCCCTTTTCTTTCACCGTCGTTCAGCAGCAATGCTGCCGTTTTCCTCTGCCTCCAGTGGTTATGTCATCTCTGAGGTCAGTTTTCTGCTTCTTGAACATGACTTGGCTGTTTATAAAACGTGAAATCAGCATCAACAACCCGTAGCAACTTCAAGAAAGAAGCCTTGGGCTAACAAATAATAAAAAAACCCCTTATTTTTGCCCACAATGAGAAAAATCTACAGAGCTGCTACCTAAGGGCTTTCATTGCCTTCGGCACAGAAGGAATCTACATTTAGAGAGTGCAGCCTAAACATTTTCACTCTCTGAGCTCATCATTTATTTCAGTGGCAGATGTCCCTATGTGAGACAACCTCGCCAGTCATCAATCCCTCTTTAGATTAAACATGAAAGGGGGTCTATCCTCCCACCAACACAGGGGAGATGTACTAATATGGCCCAAATTAATGTCCTAATCATTCTTTGACAGAATGGAATTTAAAATATCCCAACTCTACCACTCCAAAATCATACAGCCTGAGTTTGATCGTTTGAAAATCAGGGTTGGTCATCAGGGATCTCAGATTTCATCTGAATTTTTTTCAGAGTATTGGACACAACCACACTCGTAATGCTGGGGCAAAGGGGAAGAGAAATGAAAGGGGGAAGTCGGGGGACCTCAGTGAAAATCCCCACAGAAGGCAGTTCAGCCAAACCCCGACTTCTCCTCAGTTATTTAGTTACAGAACAGAATTTTCATCCAAGAGAATGCTCACAGAAAACACTGTCTTTGCACATACTTGCTTGAATACACACTCGCATGGGTTTTCATTCTCAGTGTTTACTGGGGCCCTGGTTACATTCTCCAGACAATTTACTCATATAATGTGTTTTTTTCTCCCTCTGGCTACTGTGAAACACAGCTTCAAAAGGGGTAGGCAGGGAAAAAAAAATTCCTCTTGCTAATGTTTTTCTCTCCTAAATACTGAGGAATTCTACTTCCCTGGCACCGTTCTCACTATTTACATGCGTGTAGCTGTGTACGTACCCCAGCTTACTAACCCATGCTCTGCACAAGGGATATAACTGAATAGGGTTATTCATAACCAACCCCTCATACAGCTCAGCCGGTGCCAGGATTTTAGTCTATGCTCATGGGGCTGTGATTAGTCCTAGAGAACATTATGAAAATCAACCTGGCTAATTATTACTCCAAATAACTGAGGCAGGAATGCAATAGAGTTCCAGGAAATACTATAAGAGAAGCAAGATTTGAGTGTTTGCATTTGTTTGTTTGTAAATGTTCTCATTAGTTCATCTGTAAGATTTATGCTCCATGCAAGAATTACCAAGGGAAATTCTATAGACTGTTCAGAGAAAGAAGGCAGAAAGATCATCCCATCACTCTTTTTGGATACAAAAGACTCTGAATGCAAAAATTTTGTGCAGAATATTCATCACAACATTGTTAATCATATCCTTATTGACTATACAAACCATTTATAGAAAGTTTCACAGCATTTAAAAACAGAGCTGAGAGCCTGATCTCCTATATATCTCCAAGCAATATGTTTTATCCCTATTTTAAAACCCCAAATTAAAACACAGAAGCTTAGTCCTTGGGAGAGTATATTTATGTATGAAACAAAAAGAACTTGTCAATAAACTCAAGACCTCTGCAAAAGCACAAATAGACTAAATGAGAAACATCTAGGTGATCCCAGTATGAACAGTGTGCCTTATGCACTGGAGATGTCATGTAACCTTCAGGACGCCTGCCAATATGATATAAGGCAAAAGACCTAATCAGTTTAACTACCGGAATTAATTTTACCGTAAGTATGAAAGGAAAATAAAGCACTGAGGCACCTATGATGAGAGGCGAGTGGGTCTGCACCGGTGCAGAACAGTGGTAAAAAGCCATTCAAGGCCACCCATTCATCTCTGATGCTCCAGATGAATGCAGAAAAACGAAACAATTTCCAAATAACCAAAATAATATGTGGCCAGTTTCATTCAAGAGAAAAAATAAACCCTTCCTGACAGTCTGCAAGACCTCACCAAACCCACAAAATGAGACAGTGATTATTTGCTTATAATTATTCTGTTTTGAAACTGCAGGTGTTACGAGGCTGGTGAGAGCAACCCTGGCAGTGCTGGTCCCCAGAGCCTCAGAAGGGACTGAGAACAGGAGGAATAACAGGTTCTCCGAGTGCGAGACAAGGAACCGCCACCACCATCCTGACAGGGCTCCCACTCACACATGCACGGAAAGATGTACAGATTTTTCCACAAAGCATATGAAAGGAAGTATTTAAAAATACATATTTAACATCCTCTTAAACATCGCTACCTGTGACAGCTTTTACAGGGCAAACAGTGTTATTATTTAGGGCTCTGCTGGCTCGGAAAGCATTTCTTCTTTTAAGAGTGGATTTGTCTGATTTAAGCTGGCAAACACTGGGTCCTGTAATGCCTTTGTCAGGGAGATAAAGTGGCTCCTCACTCTTGGGTATCTTTTCCATGGGTCAGTATCTACCTGCAGTGACCAAGTCACTTCTCAGCTTCTTCCCTGATGAGCTAAATAAGTTGAGCTGCTTATGCCTCGTGTTTTCATGCTTGTTTTCTCAATCCTTTTTCATACCTTTCCTTTGAACTTCCCTTACTATTTCCACATTGCTTTTGAACTGCAAACACCAAAACTGGACACGGTTCCTAACAGTAGCCTTACCACTGTTGTGCATGTGAGCAACATCAAATCCTCTTATCTGCTTGATATTACTCTTTTTTACATCTCAAGATTGCATTGCCCTTTTAGCCACAGAATTACAGTGAGATTTCATTTTGAGGTGCTTATCCAAAAAGAATCCAAAATCTTTTTCAAAGTTGTTGTTTTCCAAAAAGAGCCCCTGCCCTGCACAGCCTCTTGTCTTCATGCTTTATTACACTGCCTTGCACTAACCTAATGTTCAGAATTTTTTCATTTTATTTTGACCTCTTCATAAACTGAAACAGGGTAGGTTTAAATTAGGTATTAGAAAGGTATTCTTTACCGTGAGGGTGGTGATGCACTGGCACAGGCTGCCCAGAGAAGCTGTGGTTGCCCCATCTCTGGAACTATTCAAGGCCAGGGATGGGGCTTTCCACAGCCAGATCTAATGGAAGGTTCCCTGCCCATGGCAGGGGAACTGGAACTAGATCATCTTTAAGGCTCCTTCCAACACAAACCATTCTATGATTCTATGACTAATACTTCAGGTCACTCAGCAATAATAATTTGCCCCTTTATTACTTATTCTTCCATTTGTTCACCATTAACCTGTGCTATGTGTAAACGTGATTCTGTATAATTTCTTTGATAAGTGGTGAAACACTTGGCCTTTGCTCAAAACTTGATTCCTAAAGGAATCCATTAAAAAAAGTTTTATATAATGTTCAGAATCTGTGCAAAGCTTTAACCAAATAAAAAACAGAAGCACCATTGTCATTTTAAAATGAGTTTTGTAAGACATTAAGTATAAAGAAGGAAAGTTTCTTGCTACAGTCAGAGCAATGATGCCACCTCCTTCCAGGGTGTTGTGGGGATGAACTCCCCCAAAGCCTGGAAGGTACTGAAGGGACAATCTGTTTGCCTCAAACACCTACCTCATATGTAAACATTAGGGTAAATCAGGCCTTCTAAAATATTGTCTCTAAGTAGAGACCTTTGAGTGTCTCCAGGCTCCAAGGTATGCTGGCATGCCTGGCTGTACCTCAGCTCTATCCCTAGGAAAGCCCAACAAATAACCAACCTTCCCCTATCGAGTTCTCTATGGGTCTGAAGGGACCTTCTCTGATCAGTCTGAACAGAAGGAAGACAAAGACTGTGGAGTGTAGCACTGTCTCCTTCTCACTCCAGAGCCTGGGTATGATTCCCTGTATTACCAGTGGCAACTAATGCAGGGGGCCACTCAGTCTTCAGAGAGACTTCAGCAGCACCTACTTGTCTCATTTTCCTCTCTGTGAACATGCTTCTGGTTCTTTCCACAGTCAGGTTTATGAGGTACTTAACTTTTACTGGAAAAAAATCAGTATTTAATTAAGCTGAATTACATCTCAGTATTTTGCTGAGATTGTTTGGGAGGCCATCTAAATATACAGAAAAATTATGTGTAGATGCAGAACCAAAATATTATAGCATATATTTTGGTCCCTCTATCAAATGACAGAATGGCAACATCTCTTTTCCATGCCCAGGGTGTCATACCACTGCCTCAATCAGAGCAGAAATGAATTATTTACAATTAAAATTACCAGAATCACAGAATATTCTGAGTTGGAATTGACAAGAATGGGGGATGTAATGCCTCTCCTAAAGGAAATGTGCCTGAGTCATTTATATTTTTTGTTCTTACTCTCTGTTCTAGTTATGCCACAGATGGTAGAAAATAGGAGTCAAACCAATTTAATACAGACATTCAGTTCAAAATGGCATGTATTTTAGTTCTCCCTGTATAATTATGAGGAATAGGTGGAAACGTATTGTTAGTGTTTTAGACAAACAAATCAAACAACACAACTCCCTCTAAAATCACCTTGAAAGTCCAATTCCTCCCACATCCTCTCTCATAAACCAGTGTAGTGGAGTTACTCTGATAAAACTAAAGCAGCTGATGCAATGATTTCAATGGCAATGAAAATGCCTCTTCATGTGACTGAGTGGGACTAGAGGTGACTGGAAATAAAGTTGTTAAACAGAACCTTCATAAACTTTCAAAAAGTCCAACGAAAACTTGACTTCTCCGCTACCCCTAACCATTAGAGATTTTCAAATAATTCAAGACAGTGCTCTAGACTCTGCCAGTATAGTGAAATAGATCTTACTTTTATTACTGCCCATCAAAAATCACAATCACAACTCCAGCAGAACCCACTTCTGTCTTCTGGGGGAAGTTTTAGCAAATGGTTCTGTCATAGCTAAGAGAAATCAACTCAATATACTGCTTGCTCTTAGAGGATCAGACTCTTCTCATTCCCTTGACAAGTCAGGGACAAGGACGTTTTGGCTCATACACCTAAAATCACACAAATCTTTATTTCACCAATTCCAAGCAAATGACTTCATAACCTCTGCCTGCAGAGATGTGTGTGGGTCTGCAAACAGTTTGTGATCAGGTTAAAGAGCTAAATGCCTGAGGAAATCAGGGTTATGTAAAGTTGAGGAGTTAGAATATAATCCTCTTGTGAAAAAAATACAGGAAAACGGTCAGCTATTAAGGGGATGATCACATATCTTCCTCATCTCTTGGTACAATAATTTCAGTCCCTCAGTAGGTTATCGACCAAACAATGATGATCTGACACTCCTCTTCTTGTCTGAAGGTTGATTCTTTTCACAAGAATAGTTGTCTGCCTTGATGACTACCTTGTAAATGGCATGGAGGTGGGCATGGTTTGGGATGCATGAAGGACAGAATGCTTTTCTAACCAGCTCCCAGTGACAGGACATTGTACCTGCCAGCTCTGCCTTCCCACCCCTGATAGCAGCTTTGGTGGCTCAGCAGAACATAAAAGATTTGCTCAGGGAAGGAGGTATTTCATTTAACATGGTGTGCCCATGGAAGTCAATTATGTTTTTCAATAAATTCCACAGGTTAGTAGTTTTAATCCAGCTTAAATTCATATTTTGGCAATTAACTCAAGATACACATATAAAAATTACTTTAAATGTCGTTTCTTGCTTCCTTTGGGCATTATCTCTCTGTTAAATGCTAAGGATAATTGTAACAAATATGTATATATGAATGCTAAAGCAGCAGCAAACAGTCTTTATACTTCAAATAAATAAAAATAGATGATTGAAAAAACTCCTAAGATATCTTTCAAATCTCCACTGACTTTTTCAGAAAGTCTAAACCCTGTGAATATACAAAATATCTACTACCATGTTTTCTAGATATTCTACCAGATCTATTAACATTTTCAGACAGCAGAAAATTAATGCATTGACATTAGAATCTATGTTGTAAACCTGCAATTAAGGAGATCTTCATTAGCTGAAAGCAGAACTGAAACCTTCCAGTTAAAGTTTGGGTAGCAGACATTCCTCTTTGGCTATGGCTTACAAAAATCTCAGGCAACAATTTTGGAGATGAGATTTCATTACC
Organism: Callaeas wilsoni; assembly: GCA_013398955.1. NCBI lineage: Eukaryota > Metazoa > Chordata > Aves > Passeriformes > Callaeidae > Callaeas > Callaeas wilsoni. The sequence continues at coordinate 327,692 of VWPU01010352.1, forward strand.
TTTGAAATGGCTTAACCTGCATAAAAAAAAATTAGTAACAATCTAAAGAATTACATTTTAAATCCCTTAAAATAAATAAGAATTTCACTCAAGCATGTACAAACCTAGGGGATAAGTTTTACCACAAAGTGGGAAATATTTATAGGAACCCCTTTGCAAAATCCAAATACTCAACTACTATGCTGGTCCCTGTGATACATGCCCACAGCTAATCTAATGGCATTGCCATCAAATATTTTTCAGACTAAAATGAAATCTCCAATAAGATGAATAGATCTGTGTGTCTTCTAATATTTTATCAGAAGATGGACTTGATGCTCTGACAATTCAAGATGCCATTAGTTTTGATATGATCAGCAAAGACAGGGGAAGTTGTATTATTCTCATTCTAATACATGCCTTGTAACATAATGATCTATTGCTAAAAGAGGAAATCTCTTCTTTCAGAAGAGCAAGCTTTACCAGCCACCAAAGTCTTGCAGGCTATCAGCTGCCTAATCCAAAATTGGGCTTCTTACAAAGAATCCTCAGCCTGTCAAGCACAACCCTGTAACAGATTCTATTAAAAAAAACCACAGCCCCATCTAAATAAACCCCTAACCCCAGAATATCTGTTTTTCTGGAAACAGACATTTTGTTTCATTAGCATTCAAAGGATCCTTATTTTCAGTGTTATTACGTGGACATAGGTTTGCCTCTCTTAAAACACGAGCTACATAAGAGTAGGACAGGATTTCCCGAATGCTGAGAAAGTATGTGAGCAGCAGTTGATCTTTTCCAGTGCCAGGAATAGCATGCCAAGCACTGGGGAATTTCTCCAGACCCAGGCATTAATCTTAATTTTTAAAAAACTTGCAGACTGTTGCTTTACTTCACCAGGAGCAGGATGCCCCCAAGTAACTTTTCAGCCCCCTGAACTTCTACGAAACCTGCCAGCTTTTTTCTCAGACTCAGAACAGAGAAAAAGAATGAATTAAAATAATAATAAAATGAAGCAGTTTCTTCTTAAATTACTGAATTTACTAAAATAAAATTGGAGCAAGAAAATTAAAGTATAATGGTAGATTCAATGTAATCAAATGCTTATTCTTCATGAATATGAAATTGTGATGCTAACTCTGAGTCGAACTGGTTTAGATCTAGAGTAAAGTCACCGAGGAGCAAGAAATTCTTTGAAATTCATTACCTGTAACTGAATGCAGAATCTGACCCTATGTCAGCATTTGTAAATCAGGTATTTGACAAAATTTGATGGGAAAACTAAAGTGAAGATTTCAACTCTATCTTCCTGAAGTGAAAGAGTATGAAAGTACCTTCCTAAAATGAAAAATGAAGAAAATGGTCAGTATAATAGACATATAGAGCTTCATAGCTTTAAAAGTGCTGTCCAAATATTAGCTAAATCCTTACTATAAACCTGTGAGGCAGATAAGATGGAAGCACTTATGCTAAAAATAAATAAAACCTAGAACTGTCTCATATAACTGTAAGATTTTATTAAAAATAAACAGGGCTGGTTGGTATCCTTAACCTCAAGGTCACAAAACAAAGTACTAGGCACTGGAGGATAGCAGCAGAAGCCAGTACTCCAAAATCACTGTGTCTAATTAAGGATTCCAAAGAATCTCTGCTTTATGCTCTCTCCTGTCTCAAAGCATTCACTGCGAGAACATTCAAATGCCACCGGGAGACTGACATGCTACTTGTTAGGTCAACAGTCCCATTGAGACTTCTTCTCATCGGCTTCATCAGATTCTGGGTCAACCATATATGCTGGGCAAATAACGCTGCACCAGGGCAAATAACACCGGGCAGGGGTCTCCTGTTCAAAAGGGAGAAAACCGAGGGGGGAAAAACCCGCGTGGAAAACAGAAGAGTGTGTCGTGTGTGCACGTGCTAAATAATTCAGCTTTAAACTGTTCTGAACTTCTGACCCTCACACTCCACTGTGATGTACAGGACTGGAGGTTTCAGTGTTAATCCACGATATGTTAAAGACAAAAATGTATGAAGCCTGCCTGTTCCAGCATGAGGCCATATTCAGCTAAGAGCATTCTAATATTAATGATGATGGCTGGGTTTGGAAATGTTTTAGTCCACTGCAATAACTTTCATTTGTTTATTAGGTCGGGAAGAGAGAAAATGAAATTGCTCTGTTAGTGCTGCACACTGCTTCCTCTGGGCATCGGGCAGCGTATGTCCCTTTTCCAATAAAAACATGGATTTGCCTATTTCTGTGGGTTGTGTGCTTCCCTCCCTTCCCTTTGCTGGCATTTGGCACAACTGCCTTACTTTCAACACGTTTGAGCATAGATGCATTTTTTAAACCGGCAAAGTAAGGAGAAAAGAATTTGATTAAGCTTATTTTTATGCTTACAGGAAATATGAAAGACAAAGTGTTCTATGTTTAAAACTACAGCATATGCAGCTTGTGTGCACATCAGAGAGATCCCTACAAAGCAGCACACGAAGATACAAGATTATACAGAAGAGAGAGACAGATGCAATTTCCACGCGGAAAATCTCTAGTGACTCCAAACGCGATGGATACTTAAAAAGGAAAAAAAAAAAAAAAAAAAAAAAAAAAAAAAAAAAAAAAAAAAAAAACATCGCGTTGTTGGGTAGGAATGGTACCAACGTATTCCAACGCTCCCGTGGACTTGGAGAGGCCCGGGAACACGCCCTCGGGGAGCGGTGATTTAATAAAGCGGGGCGATATTTCTTTCCAAGTACCCGCTACTTTCCCGCAGGCAGCGGGAGGGCGGTGACCTTTGGAAGGCGCCGTCCCCCCGCACGTCCCCGCCGCCGGCCGAGGGCAGCGCTCGGGGCTCCGGCGCCGCCCGCACCTGCGGCGGGGCGGGGGAGCGCGGCGG